>JANVCL010000214.1:8338029-8355529 GCA_026546855.1 Erythroxylum incrassatum | reverse complement strand
AATGCATAAATCAAAGGAACTTGATAGGGGATGCAATGTCGCTTAAGTAAGGTATTACAAAAGGAAGTTTTGAAATTGAAGGAAATCATACCATCCACACAAGTTTTAACTGAAATCAGTCCATAACTCACTTGATTTAGACAACATCCTTTCAATCACCTCAGCATTTTTTCTTTTTTCTTTTTATTTTTTTGAATAATAAATATCAAATAGGAGATTTCTTTTTTTATACTTCTCTCCCACTGAAAAATCAAAATAGTGCAACTTGAATCAATTGATTTATTTTTCATGACATTAGTCAAAATCTTAAGCAAATAAGCTTTATACAATCCCTTCAATTTAGGGGTTTAAAATTATTAAAGTAATCAACAAAAAGAAGGGTTAAAGTGGCTTATAACAAGTTTAGTATAAGAAAAGAAAATTCAAGGCTCAAATAGGTTCTCTAAGGATAAGAATTAAGGTAGGCTTGTCTAGGTCCATAAGGGTTATATCTCAGTGGCCCTATCATTTATGTGCAAAAATTTATAAAAAATGTAGTCTTAACATATATTTAAGTGTAATTTCTAGTATAAACAAGTTAAGCTTGATAATACACATAAAAAAGAAATGTATGAGCACAAATATGATAAGTTGCTCCTAGGCTCAAAGCTTATGTAGGTATCAAAATGCATCAAGTCTAGCTTACACACTTTCAATCATCAAAACTAAGGTGATACTTAAAATAATTTAATGAAAAACATTAATCATACTTGTCTTTCTCATGAATTATAACTTTAACAAAACGTGTATCCTAACTAGGAATTATTTCTAAACAACAATCAACAAATTTTGAAGCTACCACGAGAAATAATTAATATATGAATCATAGTATTTATGAGTTCAAGCATAAATCACAAAGTTCATTATAGTGCATACTCTCACTGTCTCACACCTAAATCATACTTATCCCTATTGTATGCATAAGATGTCCACATGTCATAAAAATAATCAGCATAACATAAAAAATAAATTAAATGACTACCCTGAGTTGTGAGCATCTAAAATGAGATGTATTATGCTGTCAGTGGATATGGAAGCAGAATGAGGTTGTGGAACGTCAAAATCCTCTTGTTGATTTGATGATAAACCTCCCTAGAGGGTCACGTGGTACAAAATGAAATGTTCTCTTTTGTTGCTCGAGCAACCTCATTCTGCTTAAATAAGGCTTGTCTAATGGTTTCATCTCACATGCTTTATGCATATTAGTGTTAGCCATATCAAACAAATTGAGATTGATAGTCAAGTGAGTAATAAGGGATCTAAGACACAATTTTTTGTTAGAATAGATAACCATGTTAAAATGCATAACTAACTAAGCACCCAAATTGATGTGTACTTTTTGTATCATATACCAAACAAAGGAAAACAACTCAACTTTAGTGCAAGTACAAGTCGTGGCCTTCCTTTCTGAGTAATTAAAAGTTAAGAAATGTTGTATGCAAATCCATTTACGCTCATTAAGAACATTGCCCATAGATTTACTCAGATGATAAACCAATAGGTTAGAAGACATTGATTTCCACACTCTACAAGAATCAAAATCACCATAGTCCACAACAAATTCTTTGTATTGAGTTGAATTAGCATATTCCTTAGTTATTAACCTTAAGGCCAAATTAAATTCAATGATGCTTCGTTTAAATATGACACCCATTAATTTGTATAGGACCATATTAGGACTACGTAAAGTGAAAATTACCCAGTTTATCAAATTTGAAGGTAGTATAAAAAAACTCTTTAGTTCATTTAAGAAATACCAGATAACAAATCATCATAAAATGTCTCCAATTCATATCAGTATTCAAATCATCAAAATTTTCTTTGATATATAATCCTTTTAAGGAAGGATAATGCACATGCTTACCCATATTAATACGTCAGGTTTTGAAAGCGACATACCTTTGTTTTCTTTCTTTGAAGCTGAAAGTAAGTTATTCGCAAATGTTTGACTCAACTAGTGGCAAGATAGATGTATTTTTAACTATCCAAGCACGCTTCCTATAGGCATTTGTGATAGGTCCAATGTTTCATTGTGTGCAATTAGATTCACCTTAAACTTGCCTTTGGTTACTGTGTTATTAATATGTTTTGAATGTTCTATAATTATGACAATTATAAACAAAAAATTAATCTTAAAATAACTAAAGCAATAGAGTAATAACTAAAATTAAAATTAAATGAAAGAAATTAAAATTATTTAATAAAAATACATAAAAACTAAAAAATAAATGAGACGTTATTACAATACAAGAGAGTTGCTTGGTGCTGTTATGCTTGATGTTTTCGCATGTGCTTGGGGGATTGTGTTGCATGGGTTTGGTGCTAAAGCCTAAGGTACTAGTTGGTGCACTTCGACTCTAGAGCTAGAGCATTGGTTTTTGAAGAGTTATATGGTGCATTGTGGTTTGTTTACACCAGGATTGGGAGGTGTGGTATAGTGTGCAACTGGTGATGCAAGGACTAGGAGGGGCTGAGAGCGTTGGTTGTTGGATGTTGGGTCTACTTGTTGCTGAGGAACTGGGACGACTAGCGTGAAATTGAGGGCTGGGATGCTGGTCTGGATGCCTGGTGTTGGAACGTTACGATGTGTAGTGTACTGAAACACAAAGGAAATTATGGTTTGTTTTTAATTAATTATTATTATTATTGTAAAAATAATTTATTTATATCATCGTTCTATTTTTATTTAGTATCTCTTTTATTTTATATTTTATTTTTATCTTTAAAAATCACTAATTCTTTAAAACAAAACAGATTACTAACACACCTTATGAATGTTAGTATTATAAAATTTAAGAGATTTCATTTAAGAAAGCTTAATCACATAAGGTGAGATCACTTCTTATGAGTTTTAATATTATAAAATTTAAAAAGACTACTAACCTAACCTGATTTGTGTAAGGCATGATCATCCTTTATGAATTTTAGTAATATGAAAATTTGGTCTTTTATCCTAATAGTTGAATTACATATGACATGATCTCGCCTTACAAATTTTAATATTTTGTAACTTGAAGACTCAATCTTCTTTAAATCAATAAACTAACTACTTAAATGAAAACTATATATAATTAAAATAAAACTAATAAGCTTTATGTTCAATTTCTACCAATAAATGACAAGCTTTATCAAAATACCAATCAATAAGGAGACATTCCTATTGACATTTTGTAGGTTGTATGATATGCTCAAAGACCACCGTTTAGATGTAAATTCCAATCCTTTCATCTTGGATTTACCTGCTTTTTCAAAATAAATTTTACTTCTCTATTTGATATTTTTACTTGTCTATTTGTTTATGAATGGTATGCGGTGAATACTTGATGTTGGACTCCATACTTTTTAAACAAAGCTACCACTGTTCTATTGCAAAAGAAACATCCCTGATCACTAGTAATGACTCATGGGGTTCCAGATATACTGAAAATATTAGATTTTATAAAGCCTATTGTCAATTTTGGTGACTTTTGCTACCACCCACTTCGAAGCATAATCAACAAGAAAAAGTATATAAGAAAAATTACGAGATGAAGAAAAAAGACCTATAAAATTAATGCCCAATATATCAAATATCTCAACTATAATAATCGGAGTTTGAGGCTTTCGTTTCTATGATATGATATAACTACATTTTGAAATCTATTTTGTGGTTTAATTCAAATTAAATTAAAAAATATATTAATCATTTTGTAAGTATCATTTAATTAATATAAGTGTGGTATTTATGTGTCATATGTTTCGTTATTATTTTTAATCGAAATATAAGAGAAAAAGTTATTCTAAAATATTGAAAGAATATTTTAAAATAAAAAATTTCTTAAACAAGGTTTACATATTTTTAGAATTTGACTAATATTTGAAAAATCTATCAAGTCAAAGTAATAAAAAATTTCTTAGAATTTTTGTAGAAATTTAAATTTAAATTTAAATATTTGAAGTCTTGATAAAAATTGTAATTCAACGGAACAAGTTTAAAGTCCCTTAAATTTATCAGCCATACATTTTGTGTGTCCCTAAATCATGGGAATTTAGTTACTAGTTTGTTGAGATCGGCTCATGATTTAAATTTCATTATTCCAAAATATAAAACTTTAACTTTTGACTTTTTTTGTAATTTTAGTAAGCAAATCGAATTCGACAAAATCTACAAAAAGCTGCCCTTTCGTTTTAGATTAATTGCTTGCACTGAATCAGCGAAGCCCCAGTGAGGGTTGAGCTTGGAACCTAAATGTGAAAGACTGAAACACGACGACTCGTGAAGTTGATTTGAGGTTAGAAGATAATTAGAGAAGCTTCAACTTGATTACAAGTCTCCATTTAGAGCAAGCCAAATGGACAGGGACAGAAGCTCCAAGCCTCGACTCGGAACCCTAAAATGTGGAGCCATGTGAAACTCAAACCTAACCTTAACCCTAGGCCGAGAAGAAGAAGAAGTAGAAATGGCGAAGCACGTAGTGTGGTGGGTCCCGTTCCAAAAGCGGTGGCTTTTGGCTCTTCTCGTCATGCTCTCACTCTCCACCGTCGTTGCTGTCTTCATTAAAGCCGCCTTTGATTCCTGCGATCGCTACTTCGAGGTCGAACGTAAAGTTGTCAGTTCCGGCGGGGCATCGCCGATCAAATCGCCACCGAGCCCACTCAGTTTTATGAAATCGAAGATTGTGCTTTTGGTCTCGCATGAGCTCTCTCTTACTGGTATAGTTTTCACTTCTTATATAAATACTAATTTATTTTTTTAATTGAAATTTTTGTAGTTAATTTATGTTTTGTGTTCATTTAATTATAGTAAGACGCTCTTTTCCTGTTTTAGCTATTTATTTGATGTGTAGGACATTCCAATTTACACATTTATGAGTCCCGCTGAGATAAATACTTCAAAGTTGGGATTTTATGTGTGCTAGAATATAAATGTTGAAGGGGAAGATTTGGCGAATATTGGCTTTTTGGGCTTCATATGTTCACAATCTGTGGCTGCAGTTTATCTTTGTTTTTAGATGAGTGAATTTCCTACATCTGAAAATGGCAAGTGCTATTTAATACATCATTAACTGGATTTCTGTCTTCCACTTAATTTGGTTTTGGAGAAAGGGTACATAAGAGGAACGAGCACGGTAATTTGGCTGTTATACGGGGACTGAGGGGTCTTCTCCTTGATGTTTATCGAATTTAGAAAAGCGCATTGGTACTCATATTTGTCTACCATTTTGTCCTGATGTTGAATCTAATATGGAAAGCTATAGTTTGGAGATGCCCATGTTAAGGAATCAGCGGTTTGATTTTGTCTTATTCGATACTTGTGTAAAGTGCATTGGTGTTGCATACCTTGATGTCTGTTTTACTTTTGTGAAAAGATTTTTTTTATCAGGTCCCCCTTTACCTGGGAAATTTTCTTGTGGTATTTGGAAAGATAATTGTTTTCTTCAATTAGTTACAACGCGTGTCATGTGAAGTGCAGTTTTTGTTTAGTTTTCATACAAAAGCTTTACAGAGTTCATGAAGTAGCTAGTTATAAATCCAAAACAAGGCTTCCACGGCTGGGGAGAAAGATTTCTTTGTTCAAACTGCTAAATGACTGAACTTGCTTCCGTCAATTAATTAATGGTTGTGGTTCAGGCTAGAATGCTGGATGAGGTTTCTATATGTGCTTCTAATTAAAGTTCCCTGCATGTCCTTAAATGGTTTTTGCAATAGAATAATGATTGCTTTCATCTCTCTCCCTGCAGTGGTTTTGGTCAACTTTTTGATTATGGTGTTTCGTTCTTGTTTGTTAATCTTACTTTCGCTGTGTCTTTATTATATTTGTTGATTCAGGTGGGCCTTTGCTGCTCATGGAACTGGCATTTTTATTGCGAAGTGTTGGTGCTGAAGTTTGCTGGGTTACTGTTCAAAAGCCAGCAAGAATTGATGAGGTGATATACAATTTGGAGCAAAAGATGTTGGTTCGAGGAGTGCAGGTAATCATAGCTATTTCCATCACAATTTTCAAGATCTTTATGGACTACAAACGCATATTTTTTCCTTCCATCTGGCTTAATTTCTATTATATGACTTATTTTCTAGAATACCATTTGTTAATAGTCCATGTGATTAATTGTATTGTTTCTTTTTCGGATAAGATTTAATCATATTTTTAGTGACCTATTATGTTTGTTTGAACGTGCCTGCTTTGTATTAAAATGTTGCCAACGGAATGTGGCTTAGCTTGTGGAAGAAAAGTTTTCGAAAGCTTTGACTGGGGTTCTCATTATTCTGTTGTATGCCTTGATAGATAATACCTGCGAAGGGCAAGGAAGCTGTGGATACTGCTCTCAAAGCTGATATGGTTGTATTGAACACTGCCGTTGCTGGGAAATGGCTGGATGGTGTCTTAAAAGAAAATGTTCCTCGTGTACTTCCCAAAGTGTTGTGGTGGATTCATGAGATGCGTGGGCATTATTTTAAACTAGATTATGTCAAGCACCTTCCTGTGGTTGCTGGTGCAATGATCGATTCACACATCACAGCAGGATACTGGAAGAATAGAACACAAGAGCGTCTGAGGTAAACTTCCAACTACTGTTTTTCTAGATTATTTGCTCTTTTCTTGCAAGTGCAAATTCTGGACTAGTGTAAAATTGTATTGCTTCCTCTATTCTTTGTACATTATTTTTCAAATGTTCTTATGTGCAATTCTGTAACTATACATTGGCTAATATGCAAAATTGGGAACCACTGGTGTACTATATTAGGCTGGAGGCTTATCGTGTTAGGTTCTTATGCAACCTTAAGATTTGCACATTTGAGGCACACTTATAATAGTGAGAAAATGTCCATTGATTAAGATGGAACTTTGTAGATACATATCCCCCTTTTGATTTCTATCCTGTAAAGTCAGTTTTTGAGTTGTAGATTGTTTCCATGTCCATTGACTAAGATGGAACTTTGTAGATGCCTTACATACCCCATTTTTTATTTCTATCCTGTAAAGTCAAATTTTGAGTTGTAGATTGTTTCCATGTCCGTTGATTAAGATGGAACTTTGTAGATGCCTTACATATCCCGTTTTTGACTTCTATCCTGTAAAGTCAATTTCTGAGCTGTAGATTGTTTCCATGCGTTGTTAAGGTGCATAATTAGCAGACTTATTTGTCACTCAAGTAAGTTTGTCCATCCCTAACAGGATTAAAATGCCCAAGACCTATGTTGTTCACCTTGGAAATAGTAAAGAACTTATGGAGGTTGCTGAAGATAGTGTGGCAAAAAGGGTTTTGAGGGAGCATATTCGAGAATCTCTTGGTGTACGAGATGAAGACATACTTTTTGCAATAATTAACAGTATGGTTTCTTCCTCATGAAAATTTCTTTTTTCTACCACTTGGTCTTTCTCTATACTTTGGATCACTGTTCTGTTCAAATTGAAACCTCAAGATGTCCATTGGCCAAGTCAATATCAAAATTAATTTTCAGTCTGTCAATGCTTTTTTAATTTTTAATTCACTTCTTTTCAGTTATAATCACTTTTGGTCTTTCAAGCAGTTATCTATCGGCGATTCTCTTAACATCCATTCCTACTCCATCTCATATATGCTCAAAAGAAAGGAGAACTTGATTCATAATGCAATTTTAGTTTGCTAACTTGTGCATGTATGTTCCCCAATGACTGAGGTATTGTGCAGGTGTTTCACGAGGAAAAGGCCAAGATCTATTTTTGCGTGCCTTCTATGAGAGCTTGCAATTAATTCAAGCAAAGAAGCTGCAGGTGCCATCGATGCATGCAGTGATTGTTGGGTCTGATGTGTCTGCCCAGACCAAATTTGAGACAGAATTGCGGAATTATGTAATACAGAAAAAGATTCAAGATCGTGTTCATTTTGTGAATAAGACCCTAACCGTGGCTCCTTATCTAGCTGCCACCGATGTTCTTGTTCAGAATTCACAGGTATTTTAATGTTGCTTGGAGGATTTAAAATGTAGCTAGATCATTAATATTCTGAGTATTCTTTTGGGACGTTGTACTCCAAAGAAAGGAAATAGCTAAAAGACATAGAAGAATAGTGTACCCTTTTATATAAACTTAGAAAGGAAAAACTTGGGCCTCACTCACTTGATATTTCCATTCATGCAGGCACGGGGAGAATGCTTCGGAAGAATAACTATTGAGGCCATGGCATTTCAATTGCCCGTACTGGTCAGGGTCTTTACCTCATCCAGATATTTCTTTTTATTTTCTTCTTTTTCCTTTCTAAGTCGGTAATTTCATGCTGATTACAATTTCTCTTTCATTAAACAAACATTCAGGGAACTGCAGCAGGAGGTACCACCGAGATTGTTGTGAATGGGACTACGGGTCTGTTGCATCCTGTTGGAAAAGAAGGGGTTACCCCACTTGCGAAGAACATTGTCAAACTTGCAACTCATGTCGAGAGGAGGCTTACAATGGGGAAAAGAGGTTACGAGAGGGTCAAACAAGTATTTTTGGAGCATCATATGGCACATAGAATTGCTGCAGTGCTGAAGGATGTTCTGCGGAAGTCAAAGAGCCATCCACGTCCTCAATAGTTCACACAAAGCATGTCCTCACTTTTTGCCAAAAAAATGGAGCTATGATACAACTTGAGGACTCGTAGTGGTAGTTCACTCCATTCATGGTTGCAAACTGAACCCAGAATCAACCCGTCGCTGCTTATAGTATATAGACAAATATTCCCTAAGCTTCCGTCCCTGAAGAGTTGTAAATTATGTATATAAATGACTAATTCACACCAGTTCTGAGCTTATATAGTCTAGACATCAACTAGAAGTTAAAAGAATCAGTTTGTCAAAGCAATTTAGAGCAAATGATTATTTCCTATCTTCTGTTTTGATCAAGACTGTCATCTGCCTTTTGCCCTTCAACCCTCTCAATTGATTCGCTTCATGAATACAAATTCACCTAAGATCATTTTTGCAATATCATAAATGTTGAAATATTTGAAATTGCGTGATAATTAAGGTAAAATCTTATGATATTAGTGGAAGTAAAATTATGAAATAAAATATATAAATCTAGTTTTAGAACTTTTTCCCGGGTATTTGAAACGACTATGGTTTTCCAAAGTCCAAATTAATAGGAGCTATTTTTTGAAAAATAAAAAGAATTGTATTAATAATAGCAAAAGTTAAATCAATATTACAATGAGTTCTTTAGTCTATCTATAATTCAACAAAAATTGAAATTACAAAAGATTACAACATTGGTACTTTACATTACAATATCCATGTGTTCTTAACATTAGGAGAGAGTGAATTTTGCTTCTTGTCTGTTATCAAAGTTGCTCTAATCTAGGTCATAATGTTTTCTGCAATCTGGTATTTTCCCTCCTCAATTCTCTTATTTAGTTTCCTGTTTCTTTCCTTCCATATAGAGTAGATGGTGGTTGTAAAGGCTATTTTAATAAGCAGCCCATTCTGTTTTCCTTGTTTAGTGATTTCAATGATCATGTTCAGAGTCTCAACTTACTCAAATGTGTAGCATGGAATTGGTAATGAACGTAAAATGCTGCTCCAAATTGCTTTGGTGTACCTATATAAGAAAAATAGGTAATTCCTGCTCTCTTTAGCTTGTTTGCAAAGGACGCACATGAGATCAATACCCCAAACCATCTATCTTCGATTATGAGCCTATTATTGATTGCTAACTAAGTAAAATTTGAGGCTTTTGGGTTTAGAGACTTGATTGACCTATTGTGTGTTGGTCAATTATGTAATAATTGCAAGTGCACGACGTAGCTATAGCTATTATCGGCAAGTACGGGTCGATCTCATGAAGATTATGAATACTAGTAATCACCTTCCTTTATTATCTAGCTTAAGGATCGATTTTAGATTTTTAATGGAAAGAAACTGACACTAAGGTAAGTAAAATAAAATATAAAACGAAATTGAACATAGAATTTAGGACGCACTAGGAAATTATCAATATCGAATAATTAGTATCTAGAATTCGAATCCCCCGAACCCTTAACAGACTAATCATTTTTAATGCAATTGTGTTGATTAGTTGGACCGTGGAGACTCCTAAGTTATGCTAGTAGCTAACCTTGAGTCTATTAACAACTAATCCCATGGTCTTTAACCAAATTACTTAGGTTAAAACTTAAAGGATTGCGTTATCATTTTATGGATCCCTCTATTAAGTTTGACCATAATCTAGAAGATTTATGTCATCCTATTTCTAGGGTTGCAATAAACTCTTTCCAATTATCGTGGATCTATTCAAATTAGGATTTCTCAATCGCTACGTTAAAATTAGATTATGACATAATATTTGGGATTACTAGAACATAGTTATATATTGTCGAATACAAAATCAGATACACATACAAAAACTTGAATTGAAAACAACAGAATCATAATTCTAAATCTACTTGATTGTTCTCTATCGAGTATTCTAACGATGTAGATGTTTTATCTTGTATCTGGTAGATCTGTCGATAAAATCTTTGCATCTCTCGCTAAAAATCACCTCCAAAATTGTCTTTGGAACTTCCATAATGATGCCTATTGCCCCTCTCTTTAATTTGCCCCGAAATGTCTCTTTTATATGAAAATCTAGGTTTTTGGATTATGCATGGTCGTGTGCATAGCCATGCACAGGAACGTGCACAATTGGACATATTTGGATATCGCAAAAGTGCACGGGGGTGCATTTCTTACATATTGTTGTTTTTTCTATTTTAATTGCGTTTTCGCTCGAATTCTTCTCCTTTAAGTCTATGAAGGCCATTATCACCTATAAATACACTTAAAGCAAATTAAGTACAAATATATGATAAAATATAAAATATCAAGCAAAATACATCAAATATAGGTGGTAAAATATAGTCAAATATCCATCTATTAAGACTGCGTTCATATAATTGCATGCCACGAAACTGCTTCTTCATTGCTTGCAATTAGCTTACGACAAGAACTATTAGTGAATGTCCCTATCGAATTAGGAGACCGGATGATGTTAGCTTCTCCATACCCCTTAGGAATTTGAGGTAAGTATTCAGCAAGTAGAGAAAAACCTCTAAAACTAGTATACCATTCTTTATTATGGATGAGTGTGTAGACTTTGGCATTCATAGGGATTCTGTTTCTGATTTGTGAAATATATGCTCTTTGAATAAGAGGAATGAAGTTAGGCCATTTATCGAACCAAAACCAAACAATCTCCATTTCCAAAATTATGCTTGATGTGTGGATATATCATACCTCTCAAATTGAGTAGATAATTGAAAATCTAAGAAAATTCACGATAATTTACTACTTGTTGCTTCGATGTAAAACAATATCGTGCAACCCATGAAGCAGTTTGCACTCTCATTCAACTGGTGGAATGATTGCTCTCCTAGTAAGGCATTCCATAGCCAAAGCTTTGGCCTTTAGACCGAGGCAATTCAATCTTTTCTTTCAACATTAAGAACATAGTAGCCTCATTAAGTCTCTAACTTGTGTTCTGCCCTCCATAGCTGCACAACTCTTGCTCAAAGCTTGTTCGTATTGAACATTTACCCAAGTTTCATCTTGGACTAGTCGATAATCCCAATTCTTTCCTTTATATAGCTTTTATTATGTGTTACTCAATTCAGGGACTACTTAGTGAGGGTGATAGATTGTAAGGTGATGTGAGGTGGAAAGAAATTAGACCTAATTATTTTAGCCGCGTGATAAATGATTTTGATTGGTGGGTTTGAGTCGAGCAGGTGCTTGGTTCACTTGGGAAAATGATAATAGGATTTATAATGAATATAATGAGAAATGAAAATGGATATAATCATTATAATTATGATGATTGGTTAGGACAAAGGAATGATTACTATTACCATTGATGGTGGTTGATTTGTTAAAAATTTTGAGAAATAAAAATTGTTAAAATTTTGCTTTACGTCAAATTTTAAAGATATTTTAATTAATTATATTTAATTTATGCACCCCATTTATGATGACAAAATGTTTAAAATCAAGTATATTGTGGTATTTCCTTTCCAATAGCTCTTGAAGGGAAAAAAAAGCTCCAGCATTTGCTTGCATCAACTTATCATTAGCCACATAATGTCTTCAAAATATAGTTTAATCTTTTAAAATATTGTACATTTCATCGACATAACCATAATATCCTCCATTCCATTGCTTCAGTGAAATCCAATAATATAGTTGAACCCATAAATTGTATTCCTTTTCTCAAAATGCACATGAAACAAAGGTAAAGAGCATTCGATTCATTGTAGGCTATCATGTCCACAAGAGAATGTAGATTTTAATACAATTTACATTCCCCTAATGATGCAAATGATGTAAAATATCACAGCTAAACACAATACCTCAACCAAAAGCCTTTAAATGATGCAAATAACCAGGTTCATGCTAAAGCTTTATTTGCATCATAACTACAAAATTCTCAACTAATACAAAATTACATGGTTAGGCATCATCAATTGCATCCTAAGTTCATATTACTTATAAAAGCCTCATACACTAAAAGTATTAATATGCTCCTTTGCATGATTTATAGACTAGAAGATGGATAGAAGAATCCAAGCATAAAGGACCTTTTTAAATGACTTGGCAAAGGGAACTAAACCTGAACTTTAACAGGATCATTATAGAATAACACAATAGCCTTACCAACATTCATTTAAGATATGCTAAAATTAAGAAGTTCAATGATGAGCTCTTACATCTTCTCATTGGTTAGGGAATCAGATTTAGACTCCATAATCAAAGCATTTGTAACAGCAGCATATTGTAACACCATTTGTTTGCAAATAGACTCAAACTTAACCGTGAATTTTTCTAACCTTGAGTCAATAGTTTCCTAAAATGTTGTTGGTTTTTTTTGTAAAAACTTTCTTTTCTTAGTGAGAGGTTTTTCGATTTTTTGTTGCATAGGTACTTGAATTGAAGGAATAATTGGGGATCCTTGTGTATTAGAGACCACAACAGGTTCATCTTCACTGTACGATGAAGAACACACTGTTATATTCTTTGGGCAGTTAGCCTTAACACTTGCTTCAGCTAGATCCTCAAGTTTAAGTCCCATGGCTCTATCTTTATCCCACACATGTCCCTTTTGTGCAAATATAAGAATTTAAAGTTCCACATTCCAATTGCATTATTGTAATTCTATGAAAAAGAATTATAAGAAGCACAAGATAAAAACTTCATAACAAGAAAACATTGTAACTATAAGAGAAGAAACTACTAAAATAAGAGTCCAATCAACTTTTGAGTTAGATATCGTTACCAAGCACCATTCAACCATTGTTTATCACAATTGATCTTATGCTCAGCATCATCTTACTGACAACCACTTTGCATACACATTTTAGAAATTGGATTGTACTTGTTTCTTAACCATTTAATCTTAGAGTCGACGTGGGGATTGACTTCCTTATCGAAATTGGGAATCTTGCTCAATAACCTCTTATGCACTTTAACCATGTAATTGTTCTTAAATCCCCCATTTACTTTCCATAAATGATTGCAAGCTAGTTCCTATAAAACGTTGAGTAAAGCTTCAACTTCATCATCCTTCCAATATTGCTTGTTCTTTCCTATACCACGGGCAGCCATAGCCATTCCTAATAAAAGTACGACAATGTAAGAGTCATTAAGGAAATAACATATAACAAAAATAACTTTGTTGAAAATCTAAATACAACAATGTAATCTAATAACTCAGTTACACAGAGTCAACAAAACAGAGATGTTCGCATAGGTGCATTTCAAAAGTAATCCAATAACTCAATTATATATTGCTAATACTAAACAAATAAAGATGTTTACCATTCAAGTACATTAATCAAAATAAAAACATTTCAATGTTCTAATAAGAATATGAAACAAACATATATTAAATTACTAATCCACATCATTGTCATTGGATTTAGTTGTCCATATATTATACATGATGGTTGAAATATTATTTCTGAATGTCAACCACTCGTCAGTTGGACTAATTTTTGTAATATATTCCATTTCATCATCTTCATCACTCTCATCTTCCTTACTCTCCTCTTCAGCTTTAGTGATTGACTCTTGTGGATCAAAGCTCATGAACTTGCGAATCAAGTTGTGTAGAAGTCAATAAGCCTTTATAATACGAACTTGGGTTTGAATTGAGAAAAATGAAGGGGATGTAAGGATCTTCCATCTTCCTTTCAACAATCCAAAACATCTCTCAATAACATTCATTGCTTTGGAATGGTTCATATTCAAGTATTCCTATGATATCTCTAGTTGATAACCATAAAATTCTTTGAGGTGATAGTGTTGCGCTCGATATGGAAGGAGAAATCCATTTGCATTGCAATATCCAGAGTCAACCAAGTAATAATAACCTTTATAATTGAACAATAAGTTGTGGTTGAGTAGCATAACCTAAAGAGAAACCAAATTGGATATTAAAACACAAATTTACCTTGAGGGACTTGTAGAACATGACGCTTTGAGATTACATCTCGAAGCACACAATCATCGTATACAGAGCCCTCCCAACTAGGAAATAGATATATGACTTGCATGTTAGGGCAATAAACACCTAAAACATTTATTGAAATACATCATTTTCTTATGCAATATCGGGGCTTATCTTCATTAGGAGGTGTAACTTTAATTAGTATCCCTCTAAGGCTCCTAGGCAGCCTTACAAATTAAAAAAAAGATGATTTAGCATATAAAAGCTTTCATAATAATGTTATATGTTAATTATAATATTTAATTACTTGAAAACATTTCCATCCCTCATCTTGACAATCCTGAGTAATAGGTTCTGACTTTTTGAGCAAAATATGATGCAATCTCATAATTGCATAAGGAACTTGATGGAATTACCAGCTCATGGTTTCTTTACTACAGAGAAAAAGTAGGCTAATTGTCCTACTCTTTTTATGGTGAGCCAAGGTGTATATGAACATTACTACAACCTCTTCTACGGATGTGTTCCTAATGGGTTTTAAACCCCCGACATCTCTTACTACATCACACAATATCCTAAAGGTTGCTCTATCTATATAAAGTTCACTAATATAGGAAACATCACAATTTATGGTCAATCTAAACATCCATATCATTCTATCAATCCTTTTTTCTTCCTTTGTTTTAATTTCACGGAACTTATCTCGAAGGTACAAACAAACGATAACATAATGGATGGAAAATAATAAAACCATAATATTATTTGTTATTTTTTATTTGTTGAAGTATAAAAAGTTGCTTTAGTTTATGTTGTCATTCACTAATAGTGGGCGAGCTATTTTCATCTACATTTAAAAAATATAGAACAGTGTATTTCCTAACCTGTGAAGGAGCCAGTTCCTAGCAGAGAAGGTTTGAGGCTGTTGTCAATGTGGAGTAGAGGTGGCTTAAGGATGTTCTTGATATAGAGTTGAGATGCATCTATTTGCTGGTGTTCCTTAAGGGAGAGAGATTGTTATAAAAAAGAAGGGGGAAAATTTAGGGGAATTTGGGGGGGAGGGGGGGGGGATAGCGCACCTTTTTTTTAGTATAATAACTTCTATTCTTCCTCTCATAATTAAGGGGTATGCAGTACTGCCCCAAAAGCTGATATAAAAATACTGTTTATCCAATCATAATATATTACCAAACATAATTTTTTCATTCCTTACCCTTTCCTTTCCTTTCCTTTCATATAAACTAACTAAGCACCTCTTGAGTTGTATGTAGGTAATTCAATGATTCATAGGTACAAATGTCAATTTGTGGGATGTGAGCATAAATTGTTCGATGACTATCGGAAAGAGATCAAGATCTTTTGGACTAATGGGTAGATATGCCAACTTTAAGTGAGGAGATCATGTTGGATCCCGTTTCCGGAATCCAACCCTCTTACAAACATAGTTCCTAGCAATCTCTTCTTGCTCTGATACCATATCTGTTGAGACCCAATCTCGAGACCAGACCCCAAACGGAAAACAAAAAACAAAAAACAGAAAATGAACAAATGAACGGATCGGAAGTCATAAAGCGGAACACAAAGCGAAAACGGAAATCAAAGGAACGGATTTCGAAGCGAAACGAATCAAACAAACGGTTCAATCGAACCAAAACAAATTTCTGACATCCGTGAACAAATATTGTAGAAAAGCGTCGTGTTGGAAACCTATAAGACGATCCTGATCTAAACCAATCCAAATCGGTATATATATTTTTTCGTTCTTGAATCAATTTCATACAAAGCAACTCAATTTCCCATTTGGAAATTCATCCTCAATCAAAATTACTTTTCATTTCCTATAAAAACTTACACATGTCAATAAACCACAAGTCATAAACAAAAAGCACTTCAATATTTCCTATCCATCCACACAATCATCGGACCTCCCGTCCGGAATTCAAACGCAATTCAAACCCATACATAACCAAAGCACTTCTATAATTGTCAAACATTAGTATCATCGGACCTCCTGTCCGAAACTCATATCAGATTCATCCATTAAATGATAACATGCACAAGAATCTGACAAGCTGGCTGTCAGACAGGACAACGTTGTTTGCGGACATGGGCATGAATGTGATTTTAAAGGGCACGGGGCGGCTGATACGGGACGTAGACAATGAATGGCTTGGATGTAAAGATATTTGAGGACGGAGGATCTCAAGGGGTTCCCCTACCACTATGTGCCATCTCTCTCCTAATTATCTATTAATATTTAATAAATGAATAAAATGGAGAGGATATAAGATGGTACCTAAAATAAGAACAGGGATTTGATCCCGATTTTAAAGATTAGAAGAACATAAAACAAGATAGCCGTCAAAAAGTTAATCTGGCCTTGAGGCAGTACGTTGAGTTGATTAGGAGGTTTGTGGTGTCTGATGCTCTACCGTATTTGTGGTGGGAAATGAAAAGAGTTGCGTAATAACTTTGACTTGTCAAAGGAGGAATAGAGTCTTATGATGTACTTTTAAATCTTACTCATATATCCAATTCTTCTATTCCTCATCCGATGTCATCCCCGCATAGCCTTTGTTTACTTAAAAAATTATCTAATTATTATAAATTCATATGGTAAAATTTAAATTGTTATGACTAAATATCAATTATCTCTCGCTCGTTTAAGATTTTATTTTTCATCCTTATCTTGCTTATTTTATCTTACAAATTGGACATGGGCATGAATGTGAATTGAGGTCCATATCCAAGTCACATTCATACCTCAATTCAATATACAAATTCATAACTCATTATTTACATTTCAAAATAAATACATTACGAATAATACAACATCAATCCCAAAAATCCGAATCCAAATATAAAAGATACAGAAAACCCCACAAAAATTAACATATGCCTAAGCTCTTATTTTTACAATGATTTATCTTAAACCAAAATAAAAATACAATCACAAACATGACGAACGAACGTCTTGTCTTTCTTTCATCCGATCTCCTTCATGATTACCTGGAGATGGGGATGAAAGGGGGTGAGCTTTACAGC
>JANVCL010000214.1:8315633-8325635 GCA_026546855.1 Erythroxylum incrassatum | reverse complement strand
AAAGTTGGGCTTACTACGGGTTTTGGTGGCGTTAAGCCTACCCATTCCCTAGTGCCAACACGGCCCAAAAGGCGGGTTGTGTCAATTTATAAGCTTATTTAAAAAGTCATCTAGCCTTTTGATGCGAGGATAATCATTTTATTACGAATACCAAAGTTACTCAACTAGGTATGATAATAACCTAGTGAAAGTCTTGTTGATATACGGGATTTGGAGAGGTTCAGTAGTACACAACCTTGACCCTAATTGGTAGAGAGGCTATTCCAATATTTAAGTAACTATCGGAATAGCCTCTCTACCAATCCTCTCCATAACTAAGTCACTATCTTAAATGGCCATTAGCACTACTATTTAACATCAACCTTTTTATTGGTACAAAGCGAGCAAAGTGAAATTATTTATGTTCATTTATTCGCATACTACTAATTTTCTTTTTTATTTATAGTGAGATAATGAAAATACTTATAAATAATTCACATTTAACACAATGCATGTTTATATTATATATAAACTATCATAATGCAAATCAAATATCCATTATCAAAATTAATGAACTCAATTGAAATTAACTTCATCATCAAAACTCATAACTATTTGCCTAAACAAATTAAATCACAACCACAACGAAACTCATAATAATCATCTTGATTAACATCCACTTCAAAGAAATTTCCTAAATTATTATAATAAAATTAACAAACTTGACTGGTAAGTCCCTCCCTTATACTTAAGTTGCACATTGTCCTCAATGTATAAAACATGCAGGAATAATAAAAAAATATGAAAATAAGCGAGGGAGTAAGGATCAATAATACTCCCTTGATAGAAAAAGATTTCTAGCCTTGTCCAATATCATTAGCATACATCTAGTGTTGGTGAAATCTTCTCTACTCTAACGTAATGGTTGATGTTACCATCATAACTTATAGAACTCTATTAAATCTAAAGTATAATTAGGACTATCAAACTAAGATTATGAAAATAACTAACTATTAATAAAAATCCTGCAAACTACTCATTCAAAACAAAAAACACCTAACTGTTTGGTGGCCTCCCTACCAGCACTTCTTTATAACTCTTATAGTTGGACTTCTCAGTAAGTCATTTTTCAACCCGATTCAATATTCAGCTGCTTGCTTTTACATGTTTTCTCACATAAGGGGTTCACTAGCTTGCAAGATAATAAAGACATAAGGTATCAAATTAATAAAATTAAGTAAATCCACTAATGCCCTTTTTAATGACAAACTATTAATATAACAAGGAATAATAAAACCCATTAAATCTTTGATTGACTTTGACAATTTATTTGTAGGAAATAAGAGCCCTTCATACCAAAGATAATTGCAAATATTTCCTTGATAGCCTCATTATTTGACTCCTCCTTTTCATCTTCATCTTTCTCATCTTCCTTCTCTTCGTGAATAATAACTTCCTTTTTTTCTTCATCCTCTAGCTCATCCCCACCCCATAATGTTATAGTATTCACATGTTCCCTTAAATTTTTAGCTCAGTGTATTTGAAAAAAAATACCCAGCTCTTTAGTTTTACGAAAGGTAACATCGGTTTAATCAAAAAAATTATAATAGTATCCTCAAGACAATAATACTTCTTTTACTGCTATTTTGTAATAATCTAGATGAAGCATGATTATTCCATATAAATTTGTACTAACTACTCCACATTGGATTATAAGTATTCTTTTATGGGGTATCTTAAACCCAGTTCTTTATGCAATTTAGATGTGCCCATATATAGTCTAGTGCCAAAAATTCATAATTGGGATGTTTACCCCTATAAATGTTATAGTATCTCATGAATATCATTAAGCTATTGAATATATGTCGTCATGCCTCTCATTCCAAGCTTCCAAAGTTACTATAAGTGATGGCATGCTATAATACCCTTAAGAATAATGTACTCTCCATCCTTCTATTATGTTTGCTGGCTATAATAATGAATACCCAAACCCTACAAATAAGCCAAAAACATAAGATAAAGAAAGAGAGCTATAAGGATTGATAGGTATGTTTTAGAGTGTGATTTCTAGGTTATATAATGTGTTATTAGGTGTTTTCTTAGGTGATATTCATATGTTTACGACTTATATTTATATTTTTGTTAGTGTTTTGTGTATTTTGTTTGATGGTTATTGATTAGGATAAGAATTTGATCTTAATGCATGTTGGATATTTAATGTTAAGGCATGATGAATTGAGATAAAGAACTTCAAGAAAAGTTGAAGAAGAAGTTAGGGGAACATGATTGTCACTATGGTACACCTGCACGATCATGCAGGATTATAGTTAGAGAAGCTGGGGAGCATCTTTTATGATTGTGCAAAAAGTGCACAATTATGCAAATGCATGTAGATAAGAGATAATGCACAATAGTGCATGTTTTCCAGGATGTAAGATTTTTTTAATTATTTTTAGTGATTTGGGCCTATTTTTGAAAAAAAAAGTGAACAAACCCCAAAAAGAGCCTTAAAAGGATTAAGAAATAATAAAGGCAAAGAGAAATACCAAAAGAGGTGGCTGAAACATCTGACAAGGAGATTAAAAAGACAAAATTTTCAAAAGAACAAAGCTGCAAAATTTTTAGGTCAAGGACAAGAAGAAGAATACATCTAAAATTTAATCTTCTACTCTTTCCTTGTTCTTGAATATCGATTATTTGAATATCGATTATAAACAATTTTGGATTTATTTTATCTATTAATTGTGAAAATTTGTTTTAGGAATTACTATTGAATTATTTTGTTAAACTTTTATACTTTAAATTTAATAGAAATATATTTTTTGGTGGTTATTTCTTTAATTTTTGATATAAATGCAGAGATTAGGTTGAAATATCTGCATTATGTTGCACAACATGAGATGGTACCATAATAGACCTATAAACATTTTATTAATAAGCAATTAAAGAGAGATCCTAATTGTTTGTTAGTTACCCATAAGTTTGCTTTAAATTTAATTGAATAGCTCGGAAGAGTTTTGAGAGATCGAAAGGTCGTAACTTAATTTTTATATATTTCAATCAGGCTTACTTGGTTAGATATCGAGAGAGGGTAATTATAACTATTAGATGTCTAGGGTCAAGTATTATTAAATCAAAAAAGGTGAGGTGAAAACAAAACAAGGATAAAGCAATTCCTAAGTTGTTATCATTGAATAATCATAAGTTCACTATTGTTTTTTAATTGTTCAATTGCCAATTTTCTCTAATTTAGTTTACTTTCTAGCTACATTTATTATATTTTTATCTTAAAGAAAGTGTTATAGAAATTTTTAGGCGTCTAATAATAATCCTCATGGAAACAATGTTGTTTATACTATAAAAATACAACCCGCATACTTGCAGTATAGATATATAAAAAAAACAAGCAAACAAGTTTTTGACACCATTGCTAGGGATTATAAATTTAGCATCTAGTACAATTTTAGTTACTTTGATGTGAGGAATTTAAGTTCTTTTTTGTTATTGCAGGTGCATAAACACAAAAACCATAAGGAGTTCTAACAAACTTAAAGATACAAAAGTTTATGACATCATCAAGCAAGAGAGGGAAATTCAAAAACCAAGATGCCAAGAAGTTATAGATAGACCAATGGTAGAGGAAGGGAACCAAGGAGGATAGCAAAGAACCCTCATGGACTTTATGAGGTCGGGTTCACTACTAATCAATAAGAGATCCCAAGACCACTAGTGTGGACAAATAATTTCAAAATTAAGCTAAGTTTGCTAAATATGTCACAAACCAATGTACAATTTTATGAACTAGCCATTAGGGATCCTAATGCTCATTTAGCCAGTTTCTTAGAGATATCTGATACATTTAGATGTGATGGGTTATTAGAGGATACAACCAAGGTAAGGTTATTCACATTCATGCTTAAAGATTAAGCTAAGGCATTGTTGAAATCTCTTAGCCCAGACAATATGATAACATTGGAACAGTTGGTACAAGCCTTTTTAGCTACGTACTTCCCTTGAATGAAGACCAAAAGGATTATTAAGGAGATAAGAAATTTCCAATAAAGTGAAAGGGAATCATTGTATGCAAAGGGGGAAAGATTTAAAGAGTTGCAAACGAGTTGCCCACACCATAAGTTACCCATGGAGTTCCTATTTCAAACCTTCTACACTAGAGTCAATCCACCTATAAAGGTATCATTCACACAACTACTGGTGGTTCATTGATGAGAATGACAGTAGATGATGCAAATGATTTATTAGAGGAGACGATAAACAATAGTTGTCTATAGACATCAAAGAAGCAAACAATAACCAACTTTTAAGGATCAAAAGTAGTACTTGCTGTTGATTCAGTGGTAGCATTACAGGCTAAAATAGGAAAATTGGTCAAGTAAATAAACAGCCTGAAGGTCACTACTCCCAACCCATTAAGGGCGATTTAACACAAATGTGAACTGTGCAGTCAAGAAGTTCATATTACAACTGATTTCTTTCTAACGGACAACAACAATATAGAGTAGTTAAATTTCATAGGAGCACAACTAGGTTAAGGTGGTGATAACCCTTACTCGAGTACTTATAATCCTAAGTAGAAGAAACACCCATATTTCTCTTAGTTTAATAATGAAGGGAACCAAATGAGAGCTTAGGCCCACCAAGATTTCAATAAGATATGCTCGGATCATTGGAATCAAAGATAGACAACCTAATAAATGTGCTAAATTCCAAGTTGACGAGCTAATTTGAGAGTTAAAAGAGAATGGAAGTTAAGTTTGACCAAATTGCAACAAAATCATGCTTCTTCCATCTATAATTTGAAGTTTTAAGTGGGTCAACTAGCAAATACATTATCGACATGAAGTTTGGGGAGTCTCCCAAGCAATACAAAGTCTAATCCAAGGGAGCAACTGAAGGTCGTCACACAGGAAAGAGTTGGAAGAGCAAACAAAAAAGAAGGTAGAACCCTACCAAGAAGGAAGCCAAGAGAAGGAGGATAAAAATGAGGAACCACTATATATCCCACCTCCTCCATATGCTGCAAATATCCTATTAGCACAAAGGCTGAAGAAAAATGAAATGGGCGCTTAATTTACAAAGTTTTTAGCAAAGTTGAAGAAATAGTAAATTAGTTTGTACTTTGTGGAAGCTTTGGAGAACATTCCTAAGTATGTAGAGTTTCTCAAAGATATCCAATCAAACAATTAGAATTGGGAGGATAATTAAAAGATCTCTTTAACGGAGAGTTGCAACTCAATAATTACCAACCATATATCATAAAAATTGAAAGATTCAGGGAGTTTTACTATATCTTGTATATGGTAATTTAGACTTTTCTAAGTGTTTATGTGACTTAGGTGCAAGTATTAATCGTATTTCTTTGTTTATTTTCAAGAAACTGGTGCTAAAGATGTGACGCCTACAACTATACTCATTCAGTTGGTAGATCAATCAATAAAGAAACCATTTAGTGTGGTGAAAGACATGCTAGTTAAAGTGGACAAGATTATTATTCCTGAGGATCTTGTACTGCTAAACTTTGAAGAAGATCAAAACTGTCAATTCTTGGTAAACCATTCATGAATACAAAAAGACCATTGGTGGATGTAACTAAAGGAAAATTGATTCTTCAGATTGATGATAAATAGGTTAAGTTCAACAAGAGTAAGGTATTAAATAATCTAAAGGAGGGTAATGCTTACATGAAAATTTATATAGTTGATGAGTGTGTAAAAGAGTAAGAGGAGAATCATAAAGAAGATGCTGATGTTGAGGATGTGGAACATGATGAAGAGTTAGAAAAGGAGGAGGAGAAGCACTTATACTACTTTTCATTGAGAAACCACTCACTCTCAAATTGAAGCCTTTACTTATAAACCATATATATACTTTTCTAGATGAGATTCATACTCAATCCATCATAATTTCAAACAAGTTGGATAGGGAATAAGAAAAAAAAGTGATAGAGATAATTAAAAATAGGATGAGAGCCATAGGATGAAAAATTTTAGATATAAGAGACATAAGTCTTAATATGGTGATGCATAAGACTAATGTTGATGAAGGTTATAAGGCGGTAAGGGAGAGATAAAGGAAGAATAAACCCTTATATGAAAGAAGTGGCTAAAAAGGAGGTAGTAAAGCTTTTAGATGTAGGTATTACTTACCCTATTTTAAACAGTGAATAGGTGAGTTCAATACAATACGTACTTAAGAAAGGAGGGATGATGATGATGGAAAGATGAAAAAGGTGAGTTAATCTCAACTCAAACAATCACAGGTTGGAGGATATGTGTTGATTATAGGAAGCTTAAAACGATGACTAAGAAAGGACACTTTCCTTTAGCGTTTGTGGATCAAATGATCTAGAGAGTGGATGGACACACATTCTACTATTTTCTATGGATATTCAAGATACAAACATATTTTTATGTATTTGAAAGATAAAAAAACATATTCGCAGATCCTTAAAAAACTTTTTCTTATAAACAGATATCATTTGGAACTTGCAATGCACAAACTTTTCAAAGATGTATAATTGTTATCTTTTCATATATGACTTGGGACATTATGAAAATTTTCATGGATGATTTTTCTTTCTTTGAAGACTCCTTTGATCATTGTTTAAAAAATTTGGATTGAGTTCTTCAAAGATATGATGAATCATATTTGGTTTTAAATTAGGGGAAATGTCATTTTATGGTGAACAAGAGTGTAATTTTGGGACATAAAATATCTTGCAAAGGTAAAAAAAATTAGATAAAGCCAAAATGGAGGTCATTGAGAAGCTCCCACCCTTAAACAATGTCAAAGTCATGCAGGTATTTTTAGGACACGTAGGATTCTACTGCTAATTTATTAAGAAATTCTCTTTTATTGCTAGACCTTTTACTAATTTATTACTTAAAGTTGTATCTTTTGATTATGATGATAAATGTTTAATTTCTTTTAAAAGGTTAAAGGGCACATTCATTTTAACACTAATATTGACATCACCCAATTGGTGTTTACCATTCGAGGTTATGTGCAATGCTAGTGATCAAACGATATCGTGTATGTTCAGGCAACGAAAAGATATATCTTTGTTGTGAGCCTAATTGAATTACACAACTACTGAAAAATGGTCGATAGCAGTGGTATTAGCATATCTATATATACCATACGACATTTAGATTCATCTTCTCCAAGAAAGATGGGAAGTCAAAGCTTATTCAATGGATGTTGCTTTTATAAGAATTTGACATAGAGATTAGAAACAAGAAGGGAGCATGGCTAATCTCCTATCACATCTTGAAGGAGGGGAGATACAATAAGGTTAAGAAATTAATGAGAAATTTCCAATAAATCCTTGATAATTGTATAATGGTTATTTGTTTCATGGTATACTAATATAGCAAATTATGTTGCAGGTAGTATCCTTCGCTTTAAAGTTATAGATTCTTGTATGAGTGTACTCATTATTTATGGAATGAACTAGTGATATATAAAATGTATGCCAATGGACTAATTAAGAGAAGTGTTCCAGAAGAGGAAATGTTTGAAATACTAACTCTTGATCATAATTTTACTTATGCAGTGCATTATAGAGCAAACAAGACGAAAACTGGACTATTGTAATATGGATTATATTGGCCTAACTTGTTCAAGGATGCTTATGAGTACGTAATGCAATGTGACAGAAGCCAAAGAGTTGGAAGTATTTCAAAGAGAGATGAGATGCCCCTTTTTAACATATTAGAGGTTGAAGTCTTTGATGTTCAATGATTGAATTTCATAAGACCTTTCCCATATTCCATGGGGAACACATACATACTTATTGGGGTAGAATATATCTCAAGATAGGCTAAAGCAATGGTAACTAACCAATGATGGTAAAGTGGAGCAAAAAATTATCAAAAAGATAGTTAGTAGATTTGGAGTTCCAATAGTGATTATAGGTGATAGAGTAGCACACTTCTGTAATAAATCACTTGAAACTCTTTTAAAGAGGTATGGACTCTATCATCAAGTATTCACACCTTATCATTCTCAAACAAGTGGCCAAGTGAAGGTTGTTAACTAAAAGCTAAAGAGAATCTTGGAGAATATAGTTAATGGTTTGAGGAAGGATTGGGTATTAAAACTTGATAACGCTTTATGGTGATATCGAACAACCTTCAAGACACCTATTAGTACAACAACCTTTTAACTTGTCTATGGAAAAGCTTATCACTTGCCCGTGGAGTTGGAACATAGGGCATATTGGGTGATTAAGGCATTAAATTTTGATTAGAAGATAGCTAGTAAGAAGAGACTTCTACAACTTAATGAACTAGAAGAGTTAAGATTTGATGCTTATGAGAATGCGAAGTTGTATAAGGAAAAAAGTGAAAAGATGGCATAATTCTTATATTAAGAAGAAGGAATTCAAGATAGGAGATTCAACTTTGTTATTTAACTCAAGATTGAAGATGTTTTTGGGAAAACGTAAGTCACATTGGAGTGGTCCTTTCAAGGTTACTCAAGTGTTCAAGTATGAAGCTTTAGAATTGGAGATTAATAAAACAAAAGCATTCAAAGTTAATGGCCATAGACGCAAACTGTATTTTGGAGGAATATATAAGAAAGGGAAGTAGTTTCTTTCCTTTACTTTAGTCGAAAAATCAAGAATGGTCATGCTGGTTACCTTAAAATTAACATTTTATTGTTTAGATAGATTTTCATAAATTTTTATGTGCTTGTTGCATTATTTTTTGTGAATTTTTAGTTAGTTTGATTGATGGATGTTCATAGTATGAAGTGTGTAAACTTGTTGTGGAATATTTCTAGGAGGGTCACGATGGTCACATACACAATTGTGTAAGTTGGAGCAATAAACTCACTATCACAATTGTGTAAAAGTGCATGATTGTGTAAGTCTGGAGTCTAACCCCACTATCATAATCATGACAGTCAAGTCATTTACATAGTTGCAAGATTGTATATGAATATGTACCCTATATAAACCTAGTCTTTTAATCTTATTCTCTCTCTCCTCTCTTCATTCCCTCATTTCTTCTCTCTCTAGTCGACACTCCTACCTTTTTTTCACCCAATTTTCCCTTGATTTTTAAGTGGATTTCACTCTTTCTTCGTCTTTTATACAGCTTACCTCTAAATCTAATGATTGTTTCATAAGATCATGACTTATTTGGGTGTTTGAGAGCATATTTTTCCTATGTTTTCCTAATTTTGAGTTATTGGTATGTTATTTGTAGGTATTCAAATAAAAAGATGGCACCTAGAGTGAAACAACTAACCCAAAGTGTTAGGCTCCAATTCCTTTTTCATAATAATAAGCTTGTCATTTTTATTTTTAGGTGTAGTTTGTTAATTTCTTTTAGTTAGAACTAATTTAGGGTTTTATTTGCTTAGGTTAATGTTATTAAATGAAGGGATTTAGTGAAATTAGAATTTTTGATAAATTGTTAGAATTAAAAGCATAAGATGAAGTAAGGGCAAAGTAGGAAGTTTGCTTAGGTTTGTAAGGCTTAAGGCTTTTAAAGGAGGGGCTCTTTAGTCTTTTTAGGTGCAATTAAATGAAAAATGAAGGAGGAATTTCATTGTTGCCGTGTATGAAGAGGAAACCAACGAAAATTGCTAGGAAATGAGAGGTGAGTTAAACTACAACGTTTTTGGCTAGGTTTTTAAGTTAGGAAATACAAGAGTTACCTAAGGCTTTGGCAAGACAACATACGAAACTACAAAGAAAAGAGAGGGAGAGGAGAGTTTCGGCTAAGAGGAGAAGAAGAAGAAGAAGAGGTAGGCTTAGGTCTTTTATGCTTTGGAAAGGAGTGTTTAAAAGTGTTCTTTAAGAAGAAAGTGCAAAGGAAGGGTTTAAGCTCCATTGGAGGCAAAGGAAGCAAATTCGTAGGAGGTAAATAGGTAAGAAAAATTTCAAAATTTAGGGTTTTATAGATGAGTTTTGATGCTAATAGCTTAGGAAGGACATGGCTTAGGTGATATAGGTTCAATTTCATGCTTTCCTTTCCTTAGCTTTTCCAATTT
>JANVCL010000214.1:8295073-8315533 GCA_026546855.1 Erythroxylum incrassatum | reverse complement strand
TTGTGTTCGGATTGATTTTTAGAATTGGATTGAGAACTTTGAAGTGTTAGTTATAGCTGTGTGTTCTGCTGGTGTTTAGATTTCGGACGGGAGGTCCGATGATTTTGTGTGATGTGATTTGGTATATAGAAGTGTGTTTTTGATTTGCAGATTTTTAGGTTATTAAGAATACAGCCGTTATGCTGCCTGATTTTCGATAAAATCGGTTATGGCAAAGAATAGAATAATAAGAGTTTGTCTTTAATTGACCTGTTATGAGATGCGATAGAATTCGAAGAAACAAGTGTTGATCGAGAATGATTTTCCGTTTGGGAAATTAAGTGCTTTATATAAGATTGAATGAGGATAAAATTTGCCGAATAAGGAAATTTATGGCTTTGATTGAATAAGAAAGAAGAAGAAGAAAATTTATACCAGTTTTCGGGTTTGGATTAGTTTAGGGTTTCCAACGCAACGTTTTGTTTTCTAAGATTTGCGCTTTCGGATGTCGACATTTGTTTCCGTTCGTTTCAAAACGTTTGTTTCGATTTGCTTCCGTTTCGTTCCGCTTCGAATTCGATAAGAAATCTGTTCTTTCGATTTCTGGTTTTGATTATGTTTTCTTCATTTTCGTTTCGTTTTCCGGTTGGGGTCCGGTTATGAGATCCGGTCCCAACAAGTAAGACCTAGTAACATGATAAGTATCATGAATGAGATTGTAGCCTTGTGATAACAACTTACCATCAACAAGGTTGCCTCCCAATGCCAATAAGATGCATGGAATCATGGCCTCCCTGGTAACCAAATGCATCATTAACTAATCATCCAAATGCCAGGAGATAGACTTAAAAATCACCAAGCTTGTGCACAGTCTGATGGTGCGACAAAAAGGCATCAGGAAACTGAACTACAGACATACACTATCAAATAATAGGTTGGAGGGCAGTACATGGGGCAACCAATTCATATTTGGAAACTAAAATATTGAGATATCCTTAGGCGTAACAGTAAGTTATTAACAGTGATACCAAAAAATGCTAGCAATCTATTGTTAGTTAATAAATACGGTAATTTTTAAGTTGGTACAAACCAGGTATTAAATTACAAAATTCAACGTCAGAATGTTGTTCAAATCACGTTAACATAAACTAGTTAAGATTTTTCCAAATCAAGCAACCTCTCAACTTCATACAAGATCCAGCTTCTCACATCCGTGTATTTTCAACAATAACTTTTTTTTAACTTCTGCACCTATAACTTGTGAATTAACTGCATAATTGACAAGAAAGTTATCCATCCAAGAAAAGTATCTATATGCCCTCAAAGTAAGTGAGGCTTGTAGTATCTATACCAATGTATCGTATACTAATTAGATTAACCAATTACAAACTTAATTTGCTTCGTTCAGATAATACTCAGCTTCTCTTTCAACACCATGCCTGAAAAATTTTTCAGGGCTAACCACTACTGAAAACATTTTAGTATGTTATAGTATACTTCAAAAATAGCAGATAATCAATCAAGATATCAAACAAATAAATGTCATAAACTCTAATTATATTCTTTTATAAAAGGTCCAGTTGAGCATACCCAAGAATTATGCAGCTATTAGTGAAAAAGAAAAGTGGAGCATCAGATGTAAAGTTCAATCGCTTGAAGTGATGTAAAGATCATTAGAGTTAATCAGGGATAACATAGAACTATACACTTTAGGTGAAGTTACAACAAGATAGAAGAAGTTAAAAGATTGAAGAAAATTATGAAACTCACCAAAACAATGATAAGCGGTTGAAGGATTTCCTTGAGCTTCAATTTCTCGTAAAGAAAAATTACAAATCTTTTAATCTGCAAATAAGGAACTAGAATGTGAGAAGAAGAACAAGCAGCAATCTTGATGTGATATTATAGTCTTTTTTGGTTAGACTAAAAGACTTTAGTTATTTCTTAACAAAATAAGTCAAAAATATTGATCCCTCTAACAAACCTTACTAACCTATCAAACTCACTTGTGCCATACAGATAAATTGGCACCAGTATAGTAGCTATTACATTTCTTTATATGTATGAAAAAAATACTAAATATGTTGGCTGAAGTCAACCTGATACAATGATTTTTCTATGTCATTTTAATACTGATGGGAGATATCCTCTCTGCAACAATGAATAATGGTACATGATGCTAGAATACAAAGAATAGAGCTATGCTATATCTGTAAACATATAAAAGCTTGTCCCACTAACCTTTCCTTTCACTGACACATTTGAATTTGTTTCTTCCTCAGCTCCAGTAAGTAATGGGACCTGACGTGGTGCAATAATGGACAATCATAAACAAAAAACCAGAAAGAAATGATCTTTTGACGGGGTAGCAACTGGGTCAATCTCAAATCTTAAATCTACCACCAAATCATTTCAACATAAATGAAAATTTAGAATTTTAAAGAACACCCACAAAGTAAAAACCTACAAATTTTTCAAGGAAACATGAAACTGAACTGGTGTTTTAGATTCTACGCTTAGCAACAATCAGCTTCTCTTCTCCCCTGTCGCATCGACAAAAAAAATTTGAAGAAGAAAGAAAGGAAGAAATTTACCAGTGCTACTTCTTGGTTTTGGTTGTTTGCTGCAGGGATTAATTTCTGGGTCTCAAGTAAGAGAAAGGTAGATAAATGTTGGTCGACGCTCACATTTGTGGGTCTTAGGTAAGAGGAAAACTTAAGAGGAAAACAATATCTGTTAGTAGAGAGTGAAGGTCCGGAGTCAGTGGCAAGTAAAACGTGCGCCAAAAAAACCATAGCAATGACTCCCGTTCCTCTGGATTATGAGAGGAATGGAGTATTGCTGAAAAACAGGGAATTAAAATTTTCCATGTTAAATGAAAGGTTCTTCCCAAACAACTTTTTTCATTCCATACCCATACATTTTTTCCTATTCCCCCCAAACAAGCACACCCTTAGTTGTTTACGTATTCCAGATTGGATATGTTAGTTTGATGAATAGTTAGCTATCAATGGATAAGAGAGATAGATATTGGATGACTTTTCCTAGACATAGTGATGAATATATGAGTTTAGTTGATCGTTTTCTTGAAAAGGGTTTTTCTAAGGTGGTTAATGGGAATGAAATTTCTTATCCATGCAAGAAGTAATGCAATTATTATTGGTATACAAGAAATGTTGTATACGATTTTTTTAATTATTTCTAAATTATAATTAACAATTGATTCCATGGATAGCAAAATGAAAGGGAGGATAAAACTCCAATTTCTAATGCTGAAAAGTATATTATAACTTATAAAAGAAAACCTAGAAAAGTGTACAAGCAATCTACTAAAGTTATAAGCGAGAAAATTATGAGTAATGCTGGTTTTGTAAAAATTTTATCTATTGTTTCTATTTTTTAGATGATCAAATTTATTGTTTATTTTATGTGTTTTTATTCCATTTTATTTGTTTTTATATTGTTGATTTATTCTTCTTGTTAAAATGAGTTATTTCTAGTATAAATGGAATTATAGTAAGTTTTTTATAATCATATATGGTGCTTGCATTCATTACTATGACTGCAAATTTTCTTTTATAGGCTTGCATTGAAGAAGTGTAAAAGGAAAATGATAATGAAAAACTTGATAAAGTTGTGGCTGATTTGGGAGTGATAAGGCCTGGACATAATAAATTTTTTGGAAGGGGTCTAAAATCATCTACCATGAAAGAAAAAAAATGTGGAGAGAGAAGCCTTATACAAAGTTCCTAGTAAGTATTTTCAGTCAATCACGAATGTATTAGAATAAGAGATAAACCAAAAACTACAAGTTGAAAAGGAGAGAATGAAAAAGGGATTAGAACAAGAGAAAGTTAAATGCTTGGAAATGAAAAGGCAATTATAATAAGATAAAGCTGATGGAGAAGAAATGATGAAACAAATGTTCTCTCTCATTTAATCTCAGCTTGGACTTGCTAACACCACTAACATAAACATACTTTGAAAATTGATTACACCTAGTCAATCAATAAAGTAATCTTATATTCCTCCAAACCATTTATATTAACATGAAGAATATCAAGTAACAAATTTCCTTAATTCACCATTTTTGTATATCATCTTGCTATCTTTTTCTTGAGATTAGCTGCTTATATTCATGCTTTCTGAATTTGTTCATAAAAAGGAACTAAATCATTGTATTGTTAGTTTTTAGACTTTATTATTTTTCTTGATTAAATTGACGTCACAATAAATTAGTTAGTGTTTCATTTTTTAGATGTATAAACCTGTTTGTAAGCATAGTAGTTTTACAATTCTAATATACTTCTTGTTTCTTTCTATCTGTTTTTTGTAGAATGGTTTTGATTGGGGGTGAAGAAGGGGGTTCTTGGTGAAGGATTTTAGAGTGCCCATACATTTTGGTTTTGTTTAGTTTTTATATTAGTTCACCTATATTTCATATGGAATGGAGGATGATATTGTAGATGAATATTTTAGCTAGTGATTTTTTACTTTTGTATTTTGAATATGTTCAAATATTGAATTTTATAAGTCCTTATAGACTATATATTATATATAAATGTAGTTTTTTAATCGTTTAGATTTAAGTACGTACGCTATCAAGACGTACATTAATATTTATTTCTTTCATTTAATGTATCTATCAATATTGCCTATATAATGACAAGAGTTTGATTTTACGTAAAATAATATTGGTAACGAAAGAATAAAGTGTTGGTTTTATTATTACAAATTATTGCCTAATAAATTTCTCTTTGTTATCTTATTAAGACTTAAAAATGTTGCAATATATATTTAACATTGTTGCTATAATTTGAAACTAACATATTGCCTTAGTCAAATTTTAAAGCAACATTTTTTATTCTACTGCCTAATCAAAAAATTTTGTTGCCTTATACTTATTGCAACGCCACTTCTTGTAACAATATGAATTCTATTGCCTTAATAAAAAGGCAATGATGGTTGTACTTATAGCTATGTTTTTATCTATTGCCTAAAGCACTTTTTGTTGTAGTGAATGCTAATGATAAAACGATCTGGTGTATGTTAGGGTAGTGGAAAGAAAAAAGGTTACATTCTATCTACTATACAAGTAAGACTTTATTGGGAGCCTAACTGAATCATAAAACTATTGAGAAGGAGTTCCTAGTAGTGGCATTCACGTGCAATAAGTTTGATTCATATCTTTTGGGGTCTAAAGTGAATATCTATACAGATTATGTGATGTTGAGATACCTCTTTGCTAGGAAAATGCAAAGTTGAGACTTATTCAATGGTTATTACTTCTACAAGAATTTGACATAAAGATTATAGAAAAGAACAGGGCCAAAAATTTGGTGGCTAATCATCTATTACGTATTGAAGGAGGGTACATGCAACCTAGTGAAGAAATTGATAAACAATTCCCCAATAAATCATTGATGATGATAAACCATCTATTTGTTCTATGGTATAATGTTATAGCAAATTATGTTGCAAGTTGTATCCTTCCCTTTAATTTTTCTTATAAGAAAAGGAGAGCTTCTTGTATGAGTATGTTCATTATTTATAGGATGAACCACTATTGTATAAATTTTTTCGCTAATGGATTAATTAGGAGATATGTTATAGAGGAGGAGATGTTAGAAATACTAACTCATTTTTGTAATTAATTCTAACATTGCAAGGCATTATGGAGGGAACAAGATGACAACTCGAGTATTAGAATGTGGATTCTACTGACCTAATTCGTTCAATGATGCTTGTGAGTATGTAAATGTCAAAGAGTAAGGTATGTTTCAAATAGGGATAAGATGCCCCTTTCTAACATCTTAAAGATTAAAGTATTTAATATATGGAGATTGGATTTTATGGGACCTTTCCCATCTTTTATATGGAACACATACATGCTAGTGGGAGTAGATTATATTCAGAGATAGAATAAAGTAATGGCGATGGTAAAGTGGTGAAAAGTTTTTATCAAAAGGATATTTAGTAGATTTGGAGTTTCGAGGGAGAGATTACAAGTGATGGAGGAGAACATTTTTGTAATAAATAATTTAAAACTCTTCTTAAAAGGTATAGAGTCTATCATCGAGTAGCCATAGCCTATGATCTACAATAAGTGGCAAAGTGGTTGTTGTTAATTGAGAGCTAAAGAGAATATTGGAGAAGATAATTAATGGTTCAATGAAGGATTAGATTGGGCATTGTAGCTTGATGATGCTTTATGGCATGTTTAATCATCTTTAAGACACCTATTGGTACAACACCATTTTGACTTGCTTATGAAAAAGCTTGTAACTTGCCCGTGGAGTTGGAGTATAGGGCATATTAGACAATTAAGGTGTTAAATTTTGATTGGAAGACAAGACTCTTACAACATAATGAATTAAAAAAGTTAATATATAATGCTTGTGAGAATGCCAAATTGTATAAGAAAAAGTGAAAAGATGGCATGATTCCTATATTAAAAAGAAGGAATTCAAGACAGGAGATGATGTTTTGCTATTTAACTCATGATTGAAGTTGTTTATGAGAAAGCTTAAGTCAAGATTGCCTAAGTGTTCAATTATACAGCTTTAGAATTAGAGAATGAAAAAAAGGAAACAACTAAGTTTAATAGCTATAAATGCAAACTGTATTTCGGAGGAATATACTCATATGAAAGGGAAGTAGTTTTCTTTTCCTTTCCTTTGGTTGAAAAACTAAGATAGAATGATTAAGCTAGTGATATTAAAATTAGAATATTATTGTTTGGTTAGGATTTTGTAAATCTTTTGTATGTTTGCTGTAATAGTTTTTAGTTTTTAAGTTAGTTTAATGATGGATGTTCATAGAATGAAGTGTTTAAAATTATTGTAGAATGGTCACGATTGTGCAAATTAGAGCACAAGACCCTATGTTATGATTATGCAAGTCTGGCCTCTAGTCCCTCTATTATGATCATGCAAAAATGCACAATTGTGTTAATGAAGTCATCTACACAGGTTGTATGATTATGCACAAGTCGTGATTGTATAAACGTGACTTTTTACCCCCTAAACCCTAATTTATTTATTTTGTTCTCTCTTCTTTCTTCTTTCCCTTACTTTCTCTCTCTCTAGTCAGCACATCCAACCATTTTTCACTCAATTTTCATTCGATTTTAAGCAGACTTCCCAGTTAATTCCACTTTTATTCCATTTTTACACACTTTACCTCTAGATCTAGTGATTGTTTCATTAGAACTTAACTTTTTTAGTGGTTTGAGAGTTTGATAGTATATTTCTTTTTCTACAATTTCTTGCATTTTGTTTATGTTCTTGTTGTGTTATTTTGAAGTTATTCACACAAAGGATGGCACCTAGAGTGAAACAACTCATATGAACGTCCAAACCTAAAGAAAAAAAAGAGAAGGTTTTTAGAAGTAGTGCATATGATTTAGTTGCAGATTTTAGAGCTTCATTCATGATTTTCTCATAAGAAGAAGGTAAGAAAATTTAAAAACCTTACTCTAAAATTGTTGTGGCACCTTGATATTTTGATTTTCAAATCTTGGAAGAATTATGGTTAAAGGATAAAATGGAATGTTTGAGTAAAAGAATCAATTGGTAAATTTTCATTCAGTGTGATTATGTTGTTTATAAAGAACTTACCCTAGGATTCTATACTACTTTATGTCGTAAGCAAAATAAGTTAGATAATATTTGGTTTAGATTAAAAAGGGAACCATGCAACCTAGGTCATAATATTATGGATGACATATTTGGCTTACCTAAAACCAAAATTGTTGAATCCCATAAATATTTTTATACAAACACATATTTGAAGAAATATAATGGATAAGAAGTATTTGAACCACAAAACGCACTAAATAATTTAATTAGGAATCTAGAAAACTTATTATTGCACAAACTTATGTGTCATACTTCTTTTCTGAAGAGTCAAAGTAATAAGTTTTCCAAAGAGCATTTTGTTTTGACTTTGGTGTATGGACAATAAGGTCAAGGTCTACACTTCTATACATATCTTCCAAACAATAATTACTTCAATTAATAAAAAAGTGGCTATTAAGGTATGGGATTCTTTGTTACTGCTTTGGCTTAATATTACGATATTGCTATTAACGAACTAACTTTTATTGCTTATGAGCTCTTTAATAAGGAGGGCAAAAATCATTAAGTCTTATGGCATGCAACTCCATAATCCAAGCTCCCATTTTGTTGTTAAGCATAGGAGAGGACAAATAGCATCTAGTTCAACCCCACAATATCAACATAATGATGAAATTTTGATTGACAAAGCTGTTGAAGAAGAATAAGGATAGGAGAAGGTTCTCAGCAAAATAAAGAAAACAACAAAAAGATGGAGGGAGGAATAGACATCAAGGAGGCACAGTTAATGTAGATAGTGCGATAATACTACTACCAAATGAAGAAATTGTCGAAGTATTTTGTTGTGCAAGGCATCCAAGTTCCTTCTCCAACACCATCACCACCACAATCCCTATAAATGTTCTTACCCTTATTTTTTTCTTTTATTTTTGTGTGTTACATTAGTTATTTAATGTTGTACTAATTCTTTCATTTTATGACACTTGTTTGGATGCACTTATGATTTAATGAAATTATTTTTGTAGGCATAATTTGCATCCTTTCATTGGAATGGATTGACTATAAAGAAAATATATAGGTAGAGTATAAAAAAAAGTTAAATAAATATGCTAAAATAAATTTCGTGTTCTATTGGCCCTTTCTGAAAAATTGGAGTTAAGAATAGAGATGGTAGCCAATTGTTAAGTTGTGATATAACTGAGTAACCAGAGGAAATTTATGACAAAATGTTTTCCTTCTAGTAAAAAGACTATAATGACACTCCAACTAAGCTTAAAAGAATGTAACTTATTAAGTAAACAGAAAGTATTCACGATAAAATGTTTGCGTTCATTTTAAAAGGCTAGGTGATCATTAAATAAAATATAAAAATATGGTGTTTTAAAATAAAAGAACCTATTGATCTTCTTGTGAAGTGTTAAAAAATTTCCATTAGTTGGTACTTAGTGATGGCCTACATTTTTAATTATAAATAAAAATTAGTGCATTCTTAAAAGTGCCATAGATGTATGAATAGGGTGTCAATATTTTGGTTGATATGTATATTTAAATAAAAAGCACTTGAATATGAATGGAACAAGTCAATGTTTTGATCTTTTTGAATGATTGATACATTTAGGTAAGTTAATTTGATAAGTTTGATGTCATTGTTCCATTTTTGTATTGTTGCATGATTGATTTGTGTTTGTGTTTTGCTTGTTATCTTATTGCCAGTTAGTTGCAGAGGTCAGAAGTTGCCTGTTTTGTGTTGAATGTTGAGGTTAGCATCCGATTGCTTCAAACGCTGTAATTAATTTGTACAGACACTATTAATAACCGAGATAACGAGGACAAGTTTCTACCCATCGCTTTGCATGAGTTTTCTGTTGTCGCGTGCAATTGTTTAATTTTGTTACGACTTATGACCTTATGGTCGGTTGTCCTAATTAATTAATACAACGAAGAGACGTTGGAAAATTTCTATCATGCAGGCTTTGAAAGCTCCGTCCCTTTCCGTGAATCCTTTCGGCCGGTTAATTTAAGCTCAAGTTGCTGAAGTTGTGCAAAAATAACTTTTAATTGACTGCCGTTTTAACCGAGATGTGACAAGGCTTTAGAGGAATTTGATCTTCAATCTTCCTGTTCATATTCCCACCTTGTCATTTATTTTTAATGCTATAGTTTAAAATACTTATGGATGTATAGACAAATTTTGTGACAGATGAATATTATTTTTAAGAATAATGAGATTTTTTATAATTAATTATATAAATGATCAGGAGAAAATTGGTTAACTTGCGATTTAAGAATTATCGAGCGTCACTTTTAATTTAAGTGGTTACATGTGAAATTCTTCAGTGTGGTTACAATAATACTTATGCATGTTCTCACATTTTTCTTTCAAATAACTGATTTTTTTTTCAAAATGCAAGAAAAGGTATGTGAAAATATACGGAAGAAGCTATTAATAGACTAGACAAATTAATTACAATCGTCAAGGCTTCCAAAATGGAAGTAACAGGGAGATGACAAACAAATAGAACATACCTTATAATCCTTCAATTTAAAGATTTAATTCAAAGCCTGGGAGCAACTAATAAGGTTGCTTTTTTGTGACCATAATGTTACAAGTTCAAATCACAGAAATAGTCTATTTATAAAAATAGAAAGAAACAGCTACATATGTCATAACTTTTCCAGACTCCCCCAAAATGGAAAGCCTTATATACCGAGTATGTTAACTTTGACTTTTAGAAATTGGACTAGCAATAACATATTGTTGAAAATTAGCTTTCGTATTTAGGAAACATTTATCAATTTAAAACAATGTTTTCTTTAAAAAACTAGTAGTTTTTTGTCCAACTTAAGTTTATATCAAGAAATTCATTTATCTAGGCTGTTGAGAATTAGAGTTAGGGATAAAATACTCAATTTTACTATATTTAGAATTTAATTATTTTGTTAATATGCACTTTTATTAATATTGTTTTGGCTAGTCCTAGAAGAATTAATTTATTTCTTCTATTTTTTAAATTGAAAGGGTACTTCTATAGGCATAAGATACAAAGTTTTCTATTTAATGACTAGTTTCAATCAAATATTAGATATTAGAGTTCATATGTTTGATAATGCTAGAAATCAAGAAGCAATCTCATCACATGAACTTTAGAAGAAAATTTTAGTAATTTTTCGTAAACTAATATTACCTTCATTCTTCTCTCTCTCTCTCTCTCTCTCTCTTTCTCTCTTTCTCTCTTTCATGTAGGTCATTTGGAAGCAGCCTCTTTACTAATTAAAAATAAGGTTGCATACTATTGGACTTTTCCGGACCTCACATACCAGCAGGATTCATACTATGTGTTGTTATTGTTATTGTTGTAATATCACCTTAATTCTACAAGACAATTAATCTGTAGACATAACAAAACATGAATCATAAATCATATCTTGCTATGAAACTTAATTTATTTTTTACAATTTCCCTTGAATTCACAAATTATGTAAATATTACTATATTTGCATTATTGTCTAATCTCTTAAATGTCACTCTACCTTGACCAAGGATTTCTTAAATTCATATTAATTGAGAATTATAAAAAGTTTTTCCTAACTACTTTAGAGTGATTAATCCCATATTAATCACTTAATTCTCTCAATATAGTTTATGAAATATCTAATGACTATTAGTCAAGCTACTTTTGATTAAAATATGTCCTAAAATAGTATCAAAACATAACAATCCCAACATTAAACATTTTGAAGATCTTAATTCAACATAAAAAGTTAAAGTGAATGGCAATGTGCTTTATATGCTAATGGAAATAAGATGAGAGAATAAGTAAGTTTCTCTAATATTATCATAGTAAATTATAAGAGACGATTGAAATAAGATAGCAAATTCATTCATTAAGTTGGTATTACTTTTGAAGTAGTAATTGCAATGCCACATATTTAACTCTAATGGAAGAATAGGCTATATTATATTTTCTTTTGGGGCTCCAATTATTGTAGTTGGAGCTATAAAGGGCAATGTATGTAGAAGTGGAGTGACACATATCAAAATAAGCAACCTAATCTACATTGGAAAAGGCATAAAAAGCATGGGGTAAATAAGTTGAGAGAAAGAAACCATTACGAGACATCCTTTGAGATATCAAAGGACTCTTTTTATGATAAGCCAACGATTAGAGGTTGGTTTGTTCATGAAGTAGACTAACTTATTGAAACATAGTTGACATCAAGTCATGTAAGTAAAAGGGTACTGAAGACAACTAAGTATTTAGTGATACTCAATTGGATCAGTCTAAGAGATCCATCAACAAGTTTAAGTATTATAAATGGAGAAAATGGATTTCTAACTTCTTTAAATTTATACAGTTTAGTGCAATTGGGAAGATAAAAAATATTTTTCATTGATATAAGAGTAGACCCTCAGAAGATCTAGTGGTTTCAATGCTAACTTGTTGAGTTAGTTATGACCCTTCAGAGATAACTAATTGAAAAAATGATTTTTAAACTTTTGAACTTATGGTGACTGATTGCTAGTGATGATAATGTCATCCACATACATAAATAAGTATACAAATGCTTACATTGTAGAAGAGAGAAGTATTATTCTTTTGACTAGTGAAGTCACATGTAATAACAAAGGAGTGAACCTCATTGTCACATACCCTAGGAGCTTAAGAAAAGTCATAAATAACATTCTTTGGTTTATAGGAATAGGTCAAATATCAAGGACTAATAATGTCTTAGGGTTGCTATAAAAAAAGAAAGAAAGAGTGCTTTACAAAAAGGCTTTATTAACTACTAATTTATTTTAAATCCATCCACGTGTTATTGTAATAAAAGGACTAAATATTTTTGTATAGTTAATACTAGGACATTAGTACAACACTTTCTTTATAATAGAAGCTTTACAAAGAATAATTGAACCATTATGGTTCCTCTTAATTTTATATACCCATTTACTCTAAAAAAATGATTAGTGTAGGAGAAAAGGAGATATAAGAACAAGTGTTATGTTTTTATAAGATAGAAATTCTTTGCCCTTGGCATTATAGTAATAAGGTTACTTACTTGGGTAAACGAGGAGGGCTTTGTTTAATAAAAGGAAGGTGACGAACTCATGTTTAGGAAAATTATCTTTTTGGTTTTTAAATTTAATTTTGAAACTAGGAATAACATACAGTGATTAGGTTGATGGTCTTATAGGAAAAGTGATGAAATTAATAGGTTCTTTGGAAAGAGATAAACCATAAGTATTGTTAATTTTATATAAAGTTGGTGAAATTGTGGCATTAGGTATGGTAGAGAGCAGTGACGTAGTTAGATGGGGCCTAGGGCCTCTCAAAATTTTAAAAAAATAAATATCATATATAGATATATATATAAAAATGAAGTTATTTGAAAGTTGGCCCCTCCTCTAAAATTTAAAAAATTAAACATTGGGCCCTCCTACTTTACATGTCTGGCTCCGTCCCTGGTAGAGAGCGAAAGAAAGTGAACTATTTACTTATGATGGAGTGTTAAAGAGTGACCTTGGACAAAGATAAATTTCTTATAACTTTTAAAGAAAAGATTGGAATAGGAATGACGTTTGGATTAAATTTAGAAATGTTAGAGATAAAGTAATGTATATAAAAAGGTAGGGAAACATGGTTAAGATTATCACTAGTAGGAGTTTTAAGTCGATTAAGATTTTTATTTCTTAACTCAAAAAGGCATTTAGAAAACTTGCAATCGGAGATTCTTGGATTTGAATAGGACTTAGTTTTTATGGAAATAATTCTAAAAAATACAACATGTCTAAAGATAAAGATACAATTTAAGAAGGTAGCATAATAAATGAAGGAATGATATGGTAAAGAAAAATTAAGGTACACACATAACTAAGATCAAAGTTTAAGTTTTTGAGTTTTATAAAGTTTAAGGAAAGGGTAGCAAAGATAATCAAAAGCTCTAAGTGAGGTGTTTTATTATCATATCCAAAGAGCCTACAATAGGGGCATAATAATTGAGGATAAGAGTGGTTATTTTATTGATAAGATATGTGGTAATTTGGAGTGCATTTAAAAAAACAAAGATACGTGGAAACATTTTGTTAGAGTATAAGACAAGTCTTCACAATATGATATTTTATGCATTCAATTAAGCTAATATGCTTAAGTTTATATAATGGGTAAGTCATGTGTTGAATGCCATATTATTTAAAAATTGTGAAATTGCTTGATAACCATCTATATAAATAATCTTGATTTTGGTGTCAAAGTGATTTTTTAATGATTTTGACAAATTTCTTAAGTACCTTAGACACATTATTTTTCAAATTTAAAGAAATAAATTAAACAAGATTATTTTTGTGAAATAATTAAGGAAAACAACTTTGTAGCAAATTTTTCCAATAGATTCGATAAGTGTAGGATATAAACATCTAAATATATAAATTAAAATGGTTTATCAAAAAAGATAGAGGACGTGTCTTAAAATATAAATAAATTCATTAATAAAGGAATGAGAAATTTTATACTCATTACGAGAATAGCTCCATACTACCAAGTCACTACAAGTCCTATGCTATTAAAGATAAACACTACATATTTAGAAAATCATATAAGTAAGACAACTAGTGATGGTGTTAATGTTTAAGGCTATTAGGTATTCTCTTATCTGTAAAAACAGTTCTAGAAGAACTTGATGATTGTTCTTTGTTTCCTTCAAAATAGTTTAATATTCCTCTCCTTCTAAATATCATATACGTACTAACCCGCGAAAGAAGATTCTAAAGTTGAAAAATTTCTCCTTACACCTCCATTTTCTTTGAGTAATCCATATTAGGATGTCTCTTAAAGAGGTATATGAGTATGATAACTTTAAACACTTTAAGATAAGTTAAAAAATAAAGGACTTAGTAGAGAGCTTTTTGTAACTTTTATTACTAATATAAGAGTCATAATTGATTTATAGAAGTAAATGAAGATTCAATGTGACTACTAGTCATAATTTTCTTATAAATTCGAATAGAGGGGTGACCTAGACATTTATGCCATAATTGAGACGATAAAGCCACTAAGGTGGAAGGATTGAGATCGAATGACTTGACAGAAGTCGTTGAGTATAAGCACTCGTACAAGTTGTGTCTACTTTGTCCCTTGGCTAAACATGCCCCTGTGTTTAAATCCTTCATAAGAAATTACATAGAAAAAGATTTAAATGAAACTACTAACATGCGAGCCATATATTATGTTTTTTTTAATCAAAGGTAATTATAAATCTTTATCTAGTGTAATGTTTTCAAGATCATATGTAATGTAATGTGTAGCACAAAAGTTAAGTTCCCAATTGCTATTTCAATGGCTTAATTCACTTTCAACCAGATGTTCTTGAGGCCAAGAAGAAAAGGAAAATTTTGTCTATAAGATCAAGATGTTTTCCCACTATGTCCTAAGTTTTCACATAATTGACAAATAATATAAGGCTAATTTTGATTTCCTTGATAGAAAATTTGATTTTATTATGGAGAATTTTGTAAGGTAACTTGTTATTTTCCCAAAAGGATATTGCATCATTAATATGTATTGTAATATTTAATTCTTTACACTCATTGTTTAAACTATTAGGTATGTAAGAAATAATTTAGGCATCATTCAAAAGGTGTCCAATAAGTGGTAGGTCTTCAAACAAATTTTTTACCTTGTCCTATATGTAGTTGCATTCTTATCATCCTTTTTGTTTGACATAAAAGAAGACACATTGAGAGAAAACGATTGTAAAAGCTTACGTATAATTTTTTTTCTTCTAAACATTGGTTGAAGTGATACAATTATTTATTGTTAGATTGAGTACATTATTGACAGTTGCATGAATACTAAGAATTACAAGGTAATTTTTACGTTTATAATAAAGATATCCAAGATTGATTTATTATGGATAATGATTAATTCAATTAAAAATTGAAAGGTTTGTAGTTAAAGTCCAGATTGGTCATTTGAGATTTCTAATTAATATACACAATTTTTACAATTCAATACAAGTTTTAATGAGATCTAAGCAGAGGCATTTATTAGGTTAAAAAGAATTACCTTACCTATATAACTTTAGGTGTTGTATTTGTTTAGGTTGTAATAGAATCTAGAGATATTTTCATTATTATAGTAAATAGAGGATGGTGGAAAAAAGAAAAAAAATGTGTTGGTAAGCCAAAAATAAGCAATGTGAAAGAGAAGTTTTGGTATATAAAAGAATACGTGGAATGTTTCTTATATTTTATCACTAATAAAAGCACTAATATATATGTGTGTGTGCACGCGCGCTTTTATTAGTGATAAAATAAAAGATACACACACACACACACACACACACAAACAACAATATTTAAAGATTTTTCATTGTTATAGTAAAAAAAGGATGGAGGCATAGGGAAGAAATGTTTTGGTAAGCCAAAAATAAGTAATATGATAGAGAAGTTTTGATACCAAAAAATAATTAGTGGAGTTTGTTTTGTATTTTATCACTAGGAAAAAGCGTTAGTATACATAAGTAGATTAAATAAACCAACCCACTAATTTAACATATAATAAAGACATTAATTTTTGTTACATAGCCAAAAAAAAGTGAGAACTATTAGTAAAGCTTTTAGAGTTATGCTTATCTGGTAATCATATTCTAATTCCTTTTGATTTAGTTGACAAGAAAGTAAGGTATTAAGAATAACTAATAACCTTCTTGAATAATGGGCATTCTAAGAGCACATTAACTTTAGCATTGTCAGAAATGATATTACTTAAATTGTACAAGTTTTGCATAAAGTCTAAAGGGCCAAAATCATACTAATGATCATACTAAAGCTAAGAGAGATTATTGTTTTCAATCTTGGCTTTGAAGCAGTCCCTCAATTTATATTTTCTATAAGCATTAGCCTTTAGTGAAAGTTGAATTGACCCACTTTACTTATAAGGAATCCTTATTAACTAGTAATCTCCACAACTTCTTTTCCAATAGTACCCTTTAACTACTTTAATAAATTTTATGCCCAAACTGCTCGTTGACATAAGGTATAAACACAAGCCCATTTCACTTTAGTTCCAAAATATTTCCCTTCCTTTCTACTATATATAAATTCTCTTATCATTCTTTTAGTGATCTTAACAATGGTACATAGTAAACATAGATGAGCAGACCAAAGAATTTGCATATTGTTAAGGACTAAAATGATGAGCAAAACTCTCCTGAAAAGGATAAGCACTTACTTTTCCAAGAAAATAATATTTTTGGGATAGATCCAAGAAAGGTTAGCAATTTATGAAGCTCAATTTCTTAGTAGTGATTGAGATACCTATATACCTAAATAGAATATGTTCTTGGTTAATACTAGTCAAGAGAGCCATCTAGTCACCGGTTAAGGGAGAGTCAATAGAGATGAAGAATGAGATTTTTCGAGTATTGATGTCCAATCGTGTAATAAGCTTAAACTTTGACAAAGAATCTATGAATACCCAAATAAACGTAGGAGTAGAGGCATACGCTAGTAGTAGATCATTTGTAAATGAAAGTGAAGAGATTCTTAACTTGTCACACTTACTTTGATATTTAAACGTGTCTTCATTAGAAATCCTTATTGAAATCAGCCTAGATAAGGCCTCAATACATAGAGCAAAGAGATAAGGAAAAAAAAAGGTCTCCTTTTCTTAGTCCTTTAAATCCTTTAAATGGTTTAGTTGGTTATTTCCTAATGAGAATACAATGGGTAGAGGTTGAAATGCATTGACTTACCTAATTGGTAAACTTATTAAGGAAACCTAAATATTTGATTATGATGAGTGTTGGACCCCATTTTTGGAGCCCAAAATTCGGAGTCATAAACCCAGATCTTCATTACTCCATATTTTCGGAGTCATAAAATGTGAGTGCATTTCCTTCTAGGGTTATTTCAATGAACCCTCATAAGCTATTAAAAGTTCATTTTCATTCTCATAACATCCCAAAACTTCCTCACAATTTGTTCAATGGCATGCCTACACAAATAAGTCACCATAATCAAACTCATTTCTTATAAATTCAGAGCATATTTTGGGAAGCCTCAAATCAGAATTACAATTTGACTTCTTTAGAACATTTGTTTCCCATTTCCTTAAGGTTCTAATGACACGAAAATCATTCAATTTGGTTTAGAAATCTAAAAGTTATAACCCAAAAAATTTCGAACTATAATTAAATTGAAACTACACACTATACTCAACTTCCATCCAGAAATTGAAAGTCTTAGAGAATGAATTAAAATTCAATTCCTTCAGATATTTGTAGCTCCATATCTCTAGTTTAGTTAAAAATAAGAATCATCTCATTTAGAGCTCTACAGTTCAAGATATCACCAAAATATTGAAGCATGTTTAGTAAAAATATCCAACTCATTCTCTTCCAACTGATCCTCTCACTTTTATTCAATCAATCTTTTTCAAATTAATACCAAAAGCTATAAATTTTTATGGAAAGATAGAGGAATGTGTAAAGAATCCATTGCATAAAAAATTAGTTCATTTGGAGGTTGTAAGAAAACGTTATGGCCAAAAGAGGGAGAGGTGTTCAGGTCTAGGGGAGAGCCGCAGAGTCGCAATCGCGATCGCAATTTTGGCGAACGACTGAAATGTTGCGCGATTGCGACTTTTCCTTTCCTGCTTTTCTTTTTTAACCTGTTTTGGTAAAAAGAGCATAACTTTTACTAAGAATATCAGATAAAGGTCATTCAAAGACTGTTTCGAAGAAGATTTCTAGACCTACAACTTTCATGAAGATTTCAAAAGATATTTGGCCTCTAAAAGGGATAAAATTTCCAATTAATGTAGTTGTCCTGAAAGACCACCCTATTCAACATCACAAACTTCTAATAATCATCTCTTAACTCCGATGTCCAAAATTTTTATACTATATATCATTGGAAAGCTAGAAAGATAATTTACAACTTCCATGAAGACAACTTTGGCTAATTCTACCCAGATTGATACAGTTTTTCCCTTGAGTTTAGAACACAATTTCCACACCTATGAACTTGCAAAATGCAACATCTATTCATCTTAATTCAACTACTAAATACCTTTTGTTAAACTCTTGAATCCTACCTCAAATGATTCATCCCATAAAACCTTTCTAACATTTTATTCTAGGATAAGCAACAATTTGCAATCTCAACAAAGAAGCCTATATATACAAACATTCCACTCCCACGATCATTATACTCAACTTGCAAAATGACAAAATCATACACCAAAAGGGAATTCTCAAATTCACATTCTCATTACTAAGCTAAGTAAATAATTGAACAAGCTTTATTTACATATCGATATACATATCACAAACTTAAAAAAATACAAACGAGTGCTCAATCTTTGGCATGCTTAATAAGCTATACAAAGGTGTTCGAACTAGCTTAATATAAAAGCTAACTATCTAGGAGTTTGTCTAATTGCTTTACAAGGATCGCTAATTTTCTCATTCTGCACCTAAGGAGGGAAAATGATGGGTTGAGCTGCTCAGCTCAGTGGCTAATATATTTATAGCCATTAGTAATGAGCCACATAATCAAACATAAATGCATCTATTCATATAAGCATACTCATCTTATTTTGATCCAACAATGTAAATTCAACATTCATAACTCATAAATCAATACTTCATCACATAAAACATATTGGATGTAATTTATCATCGAAGCGTAATACACAAATTGCATCATACTTAACATATCAAAATGCAAATGCACAAACAAATGGCTCGAAGGTTCCGTTGGAAAAAACAGAGAAACGGAAGTTTACTCCATGAACAAAACGAGTCCACTTTTCGGATCTCGTTGCCATAAGCGGGCAGTCGGAAGAAGGTTTTATACCGACGTGCATGTGACTACGAAATGGTTCCTCTCTCACCTAAACACAATCAAATCTCATGCTCAGTGATTGAGCCCAAGTTTTCATTATTAATTGGCTACATTTTCATAACTTTTGATGAACTTTTTGACTCCTAATTGCGAGTTTTGTGCATAAATTGGTTCCTCACGTTGAGCTAACATTATTTACAATTTGTTAGCAAAATTGTTATGAATTGATCTTAATTGCATTATAATTTTTCCCAGGACAATTGATGCTGCAAATTGTATTTTAATTGTAGGAACACAAGGGAGTCAACGATGAGAAAAGTCAACAGGTCGTCAGATGTTAATACGTCGCGACAAACTAGTCAGGTCCAGACGTCGTGACGAATAATTAATTTAGACGTCGCGACGTACATCATTCAGACGTCTTGATGAGCAAGCCAACCCAGACGTCGCGACGAATAATTAATTTAGACATCGCGATGTATGTCGGATATCCGGACCAAAAATGGAAAATTCTCTACTATTCCGACCCGGTCCGCTTCGTTCTCCTTAAATACTTGCTAAATTAGGTCAATTGGAGGGATCATTCCACACAGCCGCACCATCATCCACACTAAACCCTACACCCGTAAGCCATCGTTTTCTTCATCTTCTTCCTACCACGATCACCAACACACATACACCACCGAAAACAAACAAACACCTTCACACAGATACCATTCGGGTACCGCCAGTGACTATTCCATATTCACCTTCTCAACCGATCGTCATCAACGTATACTCTAAGTTGTTGGAGTCATGTATTTCACCGGAGTTCCAACAGCATTGACGGACATCGCCGGAGTCATGCGTGGCTAGGTTTTTCGGACCTCTTGGAGATGTAGCAATGGCTTGAGTTCACCAAGGGCTTCAAAGGGGAGTTTTTCAATTATTGTCTAAAAGTTTAATTTTATTATTGTAAAACTGTGGTTGAAGATTACAGTAGTATGATTAGATTAGCATGATTAGGGTTTAATCATGTGTTGAACAATATTTTGTGATTTGGATATGGATTGTGTAGAA
>JANVCL010000214.1:8273986-8284202 GCA_026546855.1 Erythroxylum incrassatum | reverse complement strand
CTCTCAACTTCATTCTTTGAACACTGGGCCAAAGATAATCTCTCCCCATGAGAGATGGATGCTACAACAAGTCTACAATCAGCCATATTAAACCTTTGTAGCACTTGCTCAATGTATACGCTTTACGAGAGCCTTAACGTGTGTTGAGATTTGTCCCATGAATCTATATATTGAGGACAAAAGATGCTTCACCCAAACCCTTCATGTCAAAATGTTTGGTCGAAAGTTGCTTTACTTCTTATAACATGGTCAAATCATTCGACGAGAGCAAGATATCATCGACATACAGTAGTATGAAGATGACTTTGCTTCCCCTAACCTTATAGTATAAGCAACTTTCGACTTTGTTCCCTACAGAGCCAAATGAGGTCAAAACCTCATCAAACTTTAGGTACCATTGTTGGAAGCTTGCTTCAGACCATATATTGATTTATTCAACTTACAGACTTTGTTAGTTGCATCTTGATACTGAAACCTTCAGGTTGCTCCATATAGACCTCCTTATAAAGGTCACCATTCAAGAAAGCAGTCTTAACGTCCATTTGATGTAGCTCCATATCATAATGAGCTACTATTGTCCTCATCACTCAAAATGCATCCTTCGAGGACACAAGAGAGAAGGTAACATTAAAGTCAACTCCTTCTCTCTTAGTGAATCTTCTGGCAACTAGACGCGCCTTAAACCGCTCAACTTGACCCTGTGTGTCTTTCTTGGTCTTAAATAGCCACTTACAACTGACAAACCTGCAAGGTTGAGGTAAATCAATAAGCTCCGTTACCTTGTTATACCTCAAAGAATGCATCCCACTACATATCTGCATGAGGTCCAGAAACGGCTTTTGTAAAAGTCACTGGATCCACAATATGTCCTATATCATAGTCTTGTTCACCTAAATAGACTATGTAATTCGATGAGATAATAGGTCGCCTCTCTTTGGTGGATCTGCGCAACTGCATAGGCTTTTGTATCTCAGAAACCTCTTCCTAAATAGGAGTAGGTTCTTGTGCCTTCATAGGCACAGTACTCGGGCCTTCATCCACCGAAACTGGCTGTATGAGAGGCTATGGATATACAATAATTGTAATATCCATCCTATTGTCTTCTGGAGGATGTGACGATCCTCCCTTATCATAGATATTGTAGTTCAGAAACTTCGCCATCTATGATTCCACTATTCTGGCTCCTCCCTTTCTACAGTAAAATATGTAGCCCTTAAAGTGGTTGGGATAACCAACTAAATAGCAACGAGTTGAACGATATTGCAATTTACTCTCATTAGAATTATACAACCTCACCTTAGCAGGGCAGCCCCACACACGAATGTGTGCAACTTCTAACCCAAAGTTCAAAAGGCGTCTTCGATACTGACTTGCTCAGGACTCTGCTCAAAATTCATAATGTTGTCTTGATGGCTTCACCCCAAAAGTATTTGAGTAGGTTAGTCCTGCTTTGTATTGACCTCATCATGTTCTTTAGGGTGCGATTACGCCTTTCGGTCACACCATTTTGCTTAGGAAATACCTGGAAAATGGACTTTTTTCTTGTCCTGCAACCCTATGTCTATCATAGTATTCCCCTCCTCTATCAAATCTGACATTCTTTATTGATTTTCCCAATTGGTTCTCAACTTCAGTATTAAATATCTTGAACTTATCAAGAAATTCGAACTTCTCTTTAAGCAAGAACACATAACTATAACAGAAAAAATCATCTACAAATGTCAGAAAGTATTTGGCATTGCACAACATGATTGTATAAGGACCACCAACATCTCTATGTATGAGGTTCAATAAGCCAGAAGTACGAGTTGACCCCTTTTTCTTTATCTTGGTCAACTTACCCCTACAACAATCGACACATGTTTCCAGGTCACTGAAGTCCAGAGTTGAGATAATGTTATCCTTTATCAATCTCTCAACCCTCTCTTTGGAAATGTGGCCAAGACGTTTATGCCACAACATGTATGATGTTTCCTTTAAGAAGGTTCTCTTTCGAGTAACAGGTTTAGCAACGTAAGAAGAGGCATACATTTTATTAGGAGTAAGAAACATTCTATACAATCCAAGGATAAGAAGGTAGTACCGATATGTCTTGTATTCATTACAAGAAAATGAGGAATTATTGACGAAATCTTACTAACGAAAAATAAACTGCTTGAAATTACCAACGGAACATCCATTTCCGTTGGTAAAGTTGATGGGAAAATTTTCATTTAGCAGCGGTACTATTACCCATCATTAAATATGAAGGGAAATCATTCTTGCAAAATTTGCGACGGAATTTAGAGACTGTATAAGATAATCGTCGGTAAATAAGAGGGCTTCAGCAACGGTATAAGATATCCGTTGGTAAATAAGGGGGTTTTAGCGATGGTATAAGATTTTCGTCAGTAAATAAGGGGGATTTAGTGACAGTATAAGATGTTCGTCAGTAAAGAAGGCGGAAATTATTGGCGGAATAAAATTTTTTTAAAAATTTACCGACAAAAAATTTTTGTCGATAAATTCCATCGGTAATTTTAAACCAAACGACGTCGTTTTCTTTAACTTTAAATTGACCTGATCACTTCCCCCTCTCTCCCCACCTGTATCTTCTTCTTCCTTTCTTGCTGAGTCTCCTCTTCAGTTTTCTTCTCTCCGGTTCCTCTGTCGTGGACTCCTCTTCTGCTCATCGGCGTTGTTTTATTTGGCCATTGTCACCGTGTCCCTCGGTAGAGGTATTTTTCCAACCATGATTTTTTTTCGTATATTGGATGAAAGTGAATTTGGGTATTTGATTACTTTTATTTATTTATGTAATTTGTGATTGGAAAACAACTTTAAGGTATAAATGTTAGTGATAGAAAGGACAAGACGTGATTTTAGTTGTAATGTTGAGATGAATTTTTGATGTATGGAAAGTGTTTGATGAAATGTGTATTTTTTTAATGATTTCAGTTCTTTGTTTTAAGTTCTTTTTTAGTATGAATTTCATAATTTCAATTCTTTTACTTGAAATATGATATAACTTAGTTAAGAGCTTAAATGCTAAGTTTCATACATCTCAATAGTCAAAATAAAGTGGTTTTACAAATTGGTTTTTGTGACATCTAAATATGCTTTGCAATAGCTCCAAAGAAAGAAAGGAACAAAACATTGTTACAATTGGCATTGAGTTTGTTAAGAGCAATTTAGACAATTTGCATTTAAGTATATATATGAATTGGAGATATTAAAAAGATAGAATACATTTGAAGTGATATACAATTGAATAACCATGGGATTGATATCATAGTAGCAATTTTCCCAGTTGAGGATCTATGATAGTGGTTCTTGTTCATATACTATGATACTAGAATGCATAATCTTGTGGAGCTTTTGGTCTTATATCTTTAGGTAAAGTACAAATAGTAGTTTAACCTCTAGGGTATTAGAATATTTTTATTTGAAAATATAAATATATTATATAAAAGCTTATATTTACTATATATATAAAAGCATATATATAAAAGCAAATCTAAATGTGACGTAAAATTAATATATTTACTCAATGCAAACAATATTACTAGGGTTGGTAAGAATCGAGTTAAATTTGATTGATAGGAAAAAGTAAGAAGTAGGATTTTAGGAAGGGCATACTAAATACCGAAATAAGAAATCAGAATGGTGTTACTATTAGTACTTTGTAAAAAAAAAGCAATGACATATGGAGTAGTATTGCAGATTTTTTAGTGTTGAAATATCTAATGATAACATCACTAGCATATCTCTCTCTCTAAGTATCATATTAGATTAGGTTATTGCACACATGCTTATGGTATCATCAAATTGTCAATTCCTTTCAGTTTAAGATTGGTTGTTCTGAAAATCTTGTTTGTTTTGTGATCCCACTTATTATATGTCATTCTTGTATAATTGTATGGGGTTATTTCTATTTCTATTTCATCAAGTATTGTGAACCATATAACATAAAGGCAACTTTGTCCTTATCAAGCTCAGGTGAGTATTTAAACCTACTATAGTTTTACAAACAAAATTCTACATCTGTTGATCCTCAGTAGTGTTAGTAGATTAGCATAAAATTCTTCTTCTTTCTGTGGATGCTTAAAGAAGCTAAACAGTTCAGAACATTGTTTCTAGCTCCCATAAAAATTGTTGGTAGTAGAACAAAGAAGTTGTTGTCAAGCCTTCTACATAAGTCACAGCCTGTAAGAATCTTCATTCCAGAGCATTTGAACAGGTAAATCCATGTTGGTATGCAGAAGCATAGCTGACCGCCTATATTTATATATATGTTTGGCTATATATTGATTTTGATACCATTAACTGTAGGGAGAAAAGAATAGAGAAACAATTGCATACATCTATTGTTACATCTAGTACTATTACAATGGGTAATATTAAATTCTCTTTATTCATTTAATGTCAGGTTTTTTAAAAAAATTTAAAATTATTTACCGATGGAAAATATAATTACATCGATAAAATCTATTATATTTACTAACGAAACACCAAAATCGTCGATAAAATGTAATATATTTATTGACAGAATAAAGAGTAACTGTCCTTAAAATTACCCAAGAAAATCTAATTTTTGTTAGTAAATTTATCGTCAATAAATTTACCGACAGTCGTTTTTTCGACGTCTTTGTCCGTCGGAATATTTTGTCGCGAATTTTTATTATCGACGAAATCCAAACATTTTCTATCGGTAATTTTCGTCGCTAAATGACATTTTTCTTATATTGATTGATAGGAATATTTACAACTGCATTATCAAATACAAAACGAAAACCTTCTTTATCCAAAACTGATACAGAGATCAAATTTCGTCTAAAAAACATTATATAAAATGTGTCCCATAAAACTTGTACAAACCCTGTATCAAGGTTTAGTCCCACATCTTTTACGTACAAAACGTCCACCTCTTAATTATTGCCGACCATTAGCTTCCCCTCTTCCTTAGTCACCCTTCTCCTGGATCTGAACCCCTGCATTATGGAAGCAATATGGTTAGAAGCTCTTCTATCTAACCACCAAGAACTTGTTGTCGTTATAGCAACATTGGATTCATGAATCATAAAGGTCGAGGAGTTACTTGACATATCCTATTTGACCTTCCATATCTTGTATTTCTGGCAATCAGACTTCCCATGTCCCTTTTTCTTGCAGAAGAAGCATCTTATATTCTGAAGGTTATGTGGCCATTCGCAATGCTAGACTGCCCACTCTGAATCTAAGGAGAGGGTTTGGGTTTCTTACCCTTACCCTTTGGCTGCTGGGGTTAGCCTTCCCCTTACCCTTCACAGCTGCATACATAACCGAATGAGGAGAGCTCCTAATCTTCTCCTCTGCTGCAGCACGCTAGGAAATAAAAGCATTAATGTCCCAGTTCTCATCTTGTGAGAAGTAGGAGGTGGCCAACATCTCAAACTTTTGAGGAAGAGTGTTTAGTGCCTGATGCACTATAAGCGAGTCAATGATCAGTATATCCCTTGCCTTCAGCCTGCTCTGCGGATGCACCATCCGGATGATATACTCCTGGACGCCTCCCTCTCTAATGTACCTCATGGAGAAAAGTTCCTTGATCAAGACACTCTGCTCAGCATGAGAAGAGACCTTGTACCTCTGGGATATATTGTCTATGAACTCCCGCGCCACGGTCGTGTTTGCCAATCCACTCAACAGATGATCGGGTATCGACCTATTAATGTTCAAATAGCACATCCTATTTGGCCTTTCCTATGTTGCCATCGCTGCTCTGTCAGCTTCCGAGCTGACATTTGTTAGTGGGGGAGGCCTCTTTATATGCATGGTCGTGCTGACATCTGCCATCTCCAACGCAAACTTTACGTCCTTCCTTCTCTTCTTGAAGTTGAAACCATTTAAGGTTTCTGTGGTGACATCATTGTTGTTGACTGAGAAGGTGATTGAAAAACAAAAAGACAATGTAAAAATCAATATAAATGCAGGATAACAATGATACTCAAAGCATTAAAGTAGTATCTCTATTGAGAATAGTCACACATATTATGAAACACCTTTGGGCTGAATAGATAATATATGTGATTAGATCCCCATACATAAAGACGATCAGAGTACAAACTATAAACTTTCATGACACTATCACCTTTGGGTAAATAGATCATTTAAGCAACAACTTTCCTCTATCAAATGCCTTTATGAATATCTCAAAACATTATGTAAGGTCAATACCTTTGGGCATAATAACCAAATATAAGGTCAGAGACTTCCCCAAACATGTGAGCAAAACAATCCAAAATACTAACTTGAAAGGCCACTTTGGTGACTACATTCTCATCAGTATCCTAGAAAGTTTACACACACAAGGGATACAACTTTATGTCATCCTCACATTCTATATGGGCATAATGTATGTAAAAATCGACAATGAATGAAAAAAATAGATTCACAATTAAATAAGTACACATACTAATACTGAAAACATTACCATTAAATTTTATTTGAGAACTTTTAAATAAAAAATCTCAATGAGAGTGTCTATCGTACTTTTTTGAATGCCAAACCTACCGCACGAGAGATAAAACTTTAAGTGTCTCCCTTATGTGCTGTTCGAAGTACGAAAATGCACTTAAAATTAGCATAAAAAAGTTTTAAAAACTTTTCCGGAATTCAATTACCAACGTAATAAATCCAAAAAAAACAATTAAAAAAATTCTTCAAACTCGAAAACTGACCCAAAAGATCCCGAGATATCTTTACGGGGATTCTAAAAATTTCTTTTTTTAAAAAAATTACTATAGCAGAAGTCGTACGGCTAACGTGGCGAGCCGCATTAACACGTGTCTGCGGGGACGGCATGTGCGCTAGATGCATCTGGTGCACGTGCGACATGCGCTGCCCACGTGCATCTACTGTATGTTGTCCACTTAATAGGATAAAGACAAAAATACCTTAAGGGCAAAAAATGTCTAACAAAGTTTAGAATCCGATGGTATAGCATCAAGAAGGTTTTAATTAATTTCAGCAATTGGTAAAGATAAATTTAGAATCCAATTGTATAGCATCAACAAGGTTACGGGATGTACATACGACCTACAAAAGTTTTGGATGTATTCACGAGTTTTTGCCTCATAAAATATTAATTACAAGTCTAACTATACTTAAATAGAAACCTACTCTTTTGCGTCATGGGTTACAACATAATCACATGGGCTTAAAGTCGCCGAGAAGTGGAGCTGACTTCATTCTCCGTAAGAGAAAGAAACAGTAAACTCTTAAATTTTTTGAGATAACAATCACATAAGATAGTTTAAAAAAGGAAAAATGGTGACGAAAATTATTGCCTAATGTTCAACTATAACCACCAATTTATATATACATTTTAAACACAGATTAGTGACACAAAGGTTACGTGAACTTCAAGGAAAATTTTAATGTTTGATTAAAAAAGGAAATTAAAAAAAAGAATCTTCACATACTAAAAGTCATAGTTGACTTTTTAGATCAGTATTTTTAATATCTTTATCAACAACTGAAATATAAAAAGTGTATAGATCAGAAAATAATTGAACACCAACTTCATAAAAAAAACTATTAAGTTTTTATCATATATTAAATAAATTACATTAACAAGAAGATATAAATTTACAAAGTATTTTTATTTTTTATAATTAAAAATTTTGAATGAGTTTAATATATATACTCAAATCTAAAAACTAGCTATTGAATTAAAATTGATAATTATAATTCTTTATTAAATAGGAATAAAATATAGAAGTAGAATCAGAATTTTAATTATTAACAAAACCTTTAAACTTAGGATAATCTAATTTTATTGATTATTATAAAATTTATTAAGTGTTAAAGTTGAAGAAAAGTTAAAATTAAATAAGCAAAATTATAGAAAATTTTTAAACTAAATGAAAATGACAAACTTTTCATACAACTTGTAGAATGGAAATGGAATTAAACTCGTCTCAAGAAGCATTCATATAATCGTAAGCAGCCACGTTAAGAAGCAATTCCATAAGGGCACCAATTTACCCAATTTACTCCACTTTTCCACGGAGTAAATTGGGTGATCCAAATTCATTACACTTGTTTAAAGATTTAAAATTACTACTTTAGCTAAGGATCTTTTTTCTTATTTTACTTCTCAAACATATAACGTTCTTTCCTACTTAACGAAATTATCTTATTCAGGACATTTTCGCTGGTAGGATTGATAGTTCTTCTGTACTTATGGATTCGGCGATGATAGAAGTGCTTAAGTTTCCAAAAACAATGGAAAAGGCACAAGCAGAGATTAGAGAAGTCATTGACAAATTAGGAAAAGTTGATGAATCAAATAAATAACCACAGCAACAACATGCATCTCACACAAGCTTTACGTAAAGATACATGTAGCTAAAACAACACACACACACACACACATATATGTTCAACAGCGGAAGCAAACCAAGAACAATTACCTTCAGCTATTGTCGTGAATCACTGAGGAGTTGAACGTGTTTGGAGCTTTTCTATCCTCTTCCGTAAGCAACAGAGATGGTGTACGGGCTGCTAGGCGAGAATAGGGACCAAACTATTGGATATAAATCCACTAAAACCACTCAAAGCCTTCGGCCATCACAAAGACGATGAGCTAGGTAGGTGGGCAACAGAGTTAAGTGGGTAGGGTAAAGCGTTTATTAAATGAACCACACATAATTATGAGAATAAAAAACTTACATTCTCCCACTTGGTCCATTTAACCCAAACTACCATATATAACAAGAAATCAAATATATGAATCATGGAGATAGGTCCTCTTATAGTGAGTAGTACTTCCATGTATTACATATACAAAATTTATCATTACTAGCCCTTCAACTTAATGAATAAACTATATGTTTATTCTAGGTCCAAATTAAATGACATTTCTCAAAACTAAACAAAATATGTGCACACATAATTTATGAGAAAATATCAAACTGAATAAGAGTTCCATTTAATTAACAAATATACAACAAAATCACATTGTGAAACCAAGTCCCATATGCACTACGTGATCCTTAAATTGCTTAAGTAGCATGCCTTTAGTTAAAGGATCCGCAATCATCAAATCAGTGCTAATGTGCTCTATGATAACTTTTTCTTTCTTAACACGTTCTCTTATGGCTAAATATTTAATGTCGATATGCTTATTTCGATTTCTATTCTTGTTATTTTTAGCCATAAAGACTGTAGCGGTGTTGTCGCAATACAACTTTAACAGCTTAGAAATTGAATCAACAACTTGAAACCCAAATATGAAACTCTTCAACCATACACCATGCTAGGTAACCTCAAAACATGATATGAACTTAGCCTCCATAGTGGAAGTAGCAATCAGGTCTGCTTGGCACTTTTCCAAGATACAACTCCACCAGTTAGCATGAAAATATAACTAGATGTTGATTTCCTTGAATCAATGCAGCCAGCAAAGTCTGAATCGGAATATCCAACTACTTCCAAGTGCTCAGTTCGTCTGTACAAAAGCATATAGTCCTTTGTGCCCTAAAGATATCTCATAACCTTCTTTGCAGCTTTCCAGTGATCCATACCTGGATTACTCTGATATCTTCCTAATATTCCAACAGCATATGCAATGTCAGGTCGGGTGTAGACTTGAGCATACATAAGCCTTCCTACAGGTGCAGCATATGGAATGTTCTTCATGTATTCCCGCTCAAAATCATTCTTTGGACATTGATTCAAATTGAATTTATCACCTTTGACAATGGACGCTACACTTGGTGCACAATCTTTCATTCGATATCTCTCTAAAACTTTATTGATATAGGTCTTTTGAGACAAACCCAAAATGCCTCGAGATCTTTCTCTATGGATCTTAATGCCAATGACATAAGATACCTCACCCATATTTTTCATATCAAAATTCTTTGAGAGAAATTGTTTCACCTCATATAGCAAACCTTTATCATTAGTTGCAAGCAAAATGTCATCCACGTGCAACACAAGAAAACAAGTCTTACTCCCACTAACCTTCTGGTATAAACCCTGGTCCATCATATTCTCTTCAAAACTGAATGAAGTGATAACCTTATGAAATTTTAAATACCACCGTCGGGAGGCTTGTTTTAATCTATATATGGATTTGTTAAGCTTACAGACTAAATGCTCACCATTACTAGAGGAGAATCCTTTAGGTTGTTTCATGTAAACCTCTTCCTCTAGTTCACCATTTAGAAACGTCGTTTTCACATCCATT
>JANVCL010000214.1:8163803-8177986 GCA_026546855.1 Erythroxylum incrassatum | reverse complement strand
GGTATGGTCCAACTATTCATAGAATAATTATCATCTTCGCCACATGTAAGTATTGTAATTTGATGGTATTCTTAATAACGGAGTATGACGCTTGAGATTAAAGTGTTCAATTTTATAATAGACCTGAGCTTTGTTGAATAATACAAGAATCCTACGATACATCTATGTGCAATCAATTTGTGAATCATAAAAGCTTCGTCGAGGTCCACCTAGATATTGTCGTACGTACACTTGCTACAATACAAATGGTACGTGATCAATAATGTTCATATAATAACACCTCTGCTGCCTTTCTTTACGATTGACAGTCCATTAAAGTTTTCTCACAAATGGTTTTGGACACGGTTAATTAGTTGCTTAACATTAAGTAGTTATCGGTTTGTGACGGATTCTTAAAAATAAAAATAAATAGAAAAGATATCTAATTATTTAAGGAAACATGTGATTCAAAGCCCACTTGCATATATAGTTTACCGACAAAAGATAGATTAGCTTATTTTACTACGTAATGCATTGACCAGAACCTTTTACAAGCTACCCATAATCCACTCTAGGAAGAACCCTAAAAAATCTTTCTTACACAACCAACATCAGAACACATCTGCATATTCAGAAAATAACAAAAGTAGCAGGTTTCCACGACCTCCACATATAGATCACTACATGATCATATCTATAACGGGTTGATTGCTCACGTTCCATGGATTCATGAAACAATTATATGCATCGCTGATCTGATCATTATCGGTTCCAAAAACACCAATCCTGCTTTGGTTCACATAGCTAATGATCTCGTTCAGGGAGTCAAGTCTGTGGCTGAGCTCCGCCAACTGGGCTCTGAGGACTGAATTCTCAGCTTCCACGCTTAGATGGAGCTGTGCGGTGACGTTCATGTTCCACATGATTTCGTTGTTTTCTTTCCCAAGTTGACTCACTTGAGCTGTGAGATCATCAAGGTGTTTCTGCTTTCGCATCCTTGACCTACGGGCTGATTCTCGGTTTGAGATCATTCTTTTGCGTTTCCTCTGGTCCATTATTTGGGGCAGATCCTCAGAATAGCTCGAGTTTCGCAGCAAGCTTGACCCTGATGACACCCCACTTGAAGACGCCATTACAGGAGCGTGTATAAAGAGCTAGAAAAAACTACAGTTATTAACAAAAAATCAATATATAAGATTGGTATTAATGATAAGGTGGCGATCAACTGTGAGATCAAGAGAAAAGATAAAGCTCAGAACCCAGGAAACTTGAAGAAGAAAACAAGGTGATTAATTACTTGAAATAAGAAAATGGAATTAAAGCTTTCTTGGAGGCTACTGAGTGAACTGAGAAGACGTAGAACCAGTAGAGGAAAACAACAGAGAAAGATTGAACAAGATGGGTTCTGCGTCTGAGAGTGGAGTTGATCATAAAACCAGAGAGGACAATTTCACTGAGTAGAGGAGACATGAGTCTCGAAAATCAAGAACAAGACATTAATCACATGAAGATTATTGACTGCAAGGAAGAAAAGCAAACAAAGGCTAAATATATATATGAGTATCAACACAAGGTCGTAGGTTGTTGAAATAAAACACTGAGTTTCAGAACCTCTAGAGGTTCAATACTTATAAAAGAAGGGAAGAGAAGAAGAAGGAAAATGAGGGTCAAAAATGTTTGAGATGAGGGGATAAGATGGAGAAGAAGAGGTTTCTGTGGGTATGGATGGTGGAATTTATAGGCCAGATATGGCCTCTCGGCTCTTGATGAAAAGCCAAAAAGTAACGTTTGTACGTTAAAAAGAAAAGGGTTGGCAGCCAACAGCATAGCATTATTATTGCCGTCGAGGGGTGGTCCACTGGCTGATGGAGCGGGATCAGATCTCGATTATGATGTTCATTAAATTTTACATAAACGTACGGATGAAATTTAAAACAAATTGTTTTTGACGAAGAAAATCTTTTATCAATTGGAACTTAGACATAATCATACTTACTATCTATATTGATTAATTAATAATTACTGAGTGTGGCAGAATTTGTTGGGAGAAGGTGACCTGTACCTGTCAGAAATCTATGATGCAATATCAGCCGTACAGCAGCACATGTGGCATGTCCGATGTTGAGTACTGTAGGAGAGTGGTCCTCCGTCATCCCCAATGAAGCTCTGTTTCAATCATCAATTGTAACATACAAGTTCTCCCGTAGCTAGATCTATTGGGCCATTTTTTGTAGACTAATTCTGTGCCATAAAAAATAGATCGTTTATTTTTGTGGGTCCGTATAAATGAACGGTTTACTTTTTATGGCATAAAATTGGTCCACAAAAAGTGGGCAAGAGAATCTGATGCCAGTTTTTCCTTCTCTTTTTAAAATTTCCTTGTAGGCATTTAGATCTACGCATTATTTTAACTCTTTGAATTCTTTCGTTGTTAATTCACTAGTTTTTTTTAAGAAAAGAAAATTAAAATTAATAAATGAATGGTTTTAATTTCATTAATAAAGACATTTTATTTTTATTTCATAATAAGATGTAGATATCCTTTGATTTTATTTTATTTTTATTTATTTATGTATTTATTGTAATTTTATTTACATAATTATTTAGCATGTAAGTTTTACTTATTTATCCTTTAACATGCATCACTTTTTATTGTCACATCTACACAAGGACGGAGCCAAAAGTTTTTATATAAAAAAATTATTATTTTAAGTTTTTGATCTTATAAAAAAAATAAAATTTTGCTTCTATTAAAACTTTGCCCCCACTAAAAACAAAATTTTGTTCTTATTGAAATTTTGCTCCCACTAAAAAAATTTTCTGGATCCGTCCCTGCATCTACATGTGGGTCTATCAGAAACAACCTCTTTACTATATAGAGGTAAGGCTACGTATTATCAAACCTCTTCAGATTCCACTTTATTGCGAAATTTCTGATTGGGTGTGATGATGAAGATAAATATGATGTAGATATCCATAATTTTAACATTTAAATAACAAAATATTCTAAATTACGTATAAGGATGTTTTGGCCTAAAAAATATTTATTGAAGATTTTAAAAAAGGATGATTTGTTTATCTTTTATTATATGATTAAAAAAATTGAGCCCGAAAAAATACTATAAGAATTTCAACATCAACAATGTTGCATTACGAGGAAGTAAACTGTACCAAAGGAAAAATGAGATTATAGAAATTAAAAATTATTTATTTAAAAATATGCTTGATTATTAATGACAATATAATTATATTTTATTAATAATAATAATTAAATATTAGATAAAACTTAAAAATAAATAATTTTATGTATTAATTAAGTTAATGATTTTATTTTAAGCTCTTATATAATAAATACTCATAAATAATGACAAAATTTTATTATATTTTATTAAAATAAATAATTATTTAATTATTTTTATAATCTATGTATTTAAAGATATTTTAAATTTAAAATGTTTATTAAATAATTATGAAATTAATAATATATATTAAATTGGTTGCAAATCAAATAATATAATTTAGTTATTGAATCTTTATTATAAAAATTGAGAGAAACTAAAACCTAAAATAGAAACTACAAAACTCAAAAAAATATTTTACTGAATTTTAAAAAACAAAAACAAAAATTAAAGTAAAAAAGAAAAATGCCTAATGTCATGAAATATTTTAATTACATCAACTCAAAATTTGAGAAAGTTCAGTAATACACGACCTTACCCTTACTGATATAGTGATTTTTATTTATTTATGAAATATTGTAAATATTATAAATAAAAGGGTTCAACTCATTTAGAAAAAGAAAATACAAGCGAAAAAAAAGTCTTGAAATTTTGGTATAACTCCAAAAAAACACATTGAAATTTCAAGATACCTTCAACTTTTATCAAACTTATAAGGAAAGAGACTGAAACTATAACAAATTTATTAAAATTCATTTGGGAATAAGTCTTACGTGATTCTCGTAACATTAAGATGTAATAAGATAATTTTATTATAATAATTATTAAATTAATTTTATTATTTTACAAATTAATCACATAATTTGTGTACACAATAGGAACTTAGGTGAGTCAAAGTTTGAAACTGTAGTGGCAGCTACTTAGTCCTAGTCATCTTCTTACTTTAACGTGAAAGAAATGGAAGTAGGAAACGTGTTTTTTTAGATTAGATTTTCTGTCCAATTTTACTTTGTCTTATTCTGTTTCATAAAATCTTAATTATTTATTTTACAGACCCCACATGAATAGATAGCTGAGATTTATTGGACACAATAAGACACCATAATATTAGACAGAAGATCTAAACTCTTTTTTTTTACACACCTCTTTCGACTCCTCACTCAACCTGTCCACCTCATCTTAGGCTTTCTTTTTCTTTTTTCTTTTTATATTTTCCACAATCCATTGTTTTGCCAGGAAAGAAATCCGTCCTCTTTTCGGCTGGGCAAAGATGGTAACAGTTTAATGGATGTTCCTTTCGACGTGGATAATTAAACTTCATCCATTTATCCACTAAAGTCAATATCCGTTTAAACATGACGTCATGATCCATCCGTGTGCTCGTAAAAGTTGCACATTTAGAGCCCAAGACTACTGAAAAACCATGTCCTCGACTCCATGGATGTGAACTGCAAAGACCTTGCGGCCTAATCTGCTCACTGTTACTAGCCTTAGGTGGATGCAGAAGGATTACTAAGCTATCCACTACTAAAAGCCAGTGAGACAAGCCTAAGGTCTAAGTCATTATTTGGCGGTTTGGCCCCAACGAAGACCCTTTCACCTTTCCACCCATGCCCACCAAAAAAAACCAATGAAGGAAACGAAGGTTGAAACTTAATAGCACGATAATAATACTCGAGCTATATTCAAGCTTAGTTATTGGTGAAATATCCGGCATTCCAATACTTTGACATGCTTTATATATTATATAGAATATTTGGACCACAGATCATGACATTTGTTTTACATGAAGTCCAAGCCGTGTAGGAAACTCAACCTGACAGTTAATCTGCCGAAACCAAATTTTGGGACTTACCAAGCTTTAAAGCACTGTTGTTGATGCCATACTTTGACTTGGAACTGCAGTTCTGATTCCAAAGACACATGGTACAGGACGGAAGCCAATAGAATGAAGCCTTTTACAGCTGTACCAATGAATTAGCTGATGCAGCTTCAGGATGGTAGTGCAGTATTTCATACCACATCATCTCCCTAATCATATGTTCCCTAAGGTTCTCATCTATGTCGAGGTTAATTGGAACCTGAGCAGGTGGGTTGAATCTTGGATCATACAGCCCCGACATGTAAGGATGTAGAAGTGCTTCTGTCACAGTTATTCTCTTGGACGGATCAAAAATAAGCATCCTTTGCAGTAAGTCGATGGCCAAAGGATCTGCCTGGGGATACAGCTGGGAAAAGTGGATTCCCTTTGAGTAAGGAAGCGTTTTTATGTATCTTCTGGCTTTTGGGTTATCAATGAACTCAACATCAACATCCCGCTGGCTTCCAAGGACATTGATGATTAGTTTCAGCTGGTCAAGGCACTCTGTTCCAGGGAAAATGGGTTTGCGGCCAAGAATCTCAGCAAAGATGCATCCAACTGACCAGACATCAATAGAGGTCCCATAATTGTCACAACAGAGGAGTAGCTCAGGTGCGCGATACCATCGTGTGACCACATATTCAGTCATGAATTGTTCATTGCCTCTACTAGTACGTGCTAAACCAAAATCGCATATCTTCAAGTCACAGTTTGCATTAACAAGCAGGTTTCCAGGCTTCAAGTCACGGTGAAGAATGTTTGCTGAGTGAAGGTAATTCAGGCCCCGAAGCAACTACGATATTTGATGAAGATCAGTCAACAGTAGAAAAAATTAGCAACAAACAAATCATTGAAAAGTAGTACAGTGCAATATGCAGCACCAATTTTCATTCCAATTTAGTAGAATTATACAGGTTCAGTTTCCCAAGACAGTGAGTTAAAGTGAGCATGAATGGCATTCCTAACTAGAGCATTCACAATTGGGGAAGTGAGTCGAAGTCCACAGCCAAAGAATTAGAATAGAGAGATTTTTATCATCTGCAAAGAAAGGGAAACAAAGAGAAGGCCTTTGTTTTTCCAATATGATTAAATCTGAATCCTAGAAACTTGCAGCAGAAAAGATACGGCCTTTGCTTTAATCATTGCTTCAGTCCATGATTTCCTAATAATGAAAGTTCAGATGATGAATGTAGGCACAGCTGAATCGCCAATCATATAAAAAACTTCCACTTACTAAAATCCCACGAGAGTGCTGAGAAAGAGTAGTCACAAGCTGAGAAGGATTGCATGTTCTGTAGCCAAGATAAATGGTTTTCTAAATATAAATGTATAGAAAGACATTTACCTCACAAAAGATAGCTAATAAAGGTCACTTATACCATGCATCGAAAGAAGGCAACATATTACGACTTGCATTTTAGAGAACATAGAATGATTGAAGCACATTCCAAAATAAAGAACTATGCGTCATCATTCTAATAAATAACAAAGTAGAAGCCAAAAGAGAAATATCAGGAACTACTAACGCTGAAGATAACATTACCTGAAATAGAAAACACTTGCAATGATCACTCGAAAGTGGCTGTGATGATTTGATAATCTGATGCAAATCGGTGTCCATGAGTTCGTACACCAAATATACATCCTTGAAACTGGTCCTGTGAATTGGCATCATAACATCTTTCAAGGCAATCACATTATCATGGCGGATATGTCTAAGAAGCTTCAACTCTCTTAGAGTCCTCAATGCATCAATTTTATTTTCGAACACATTATTGATTTTCTTTATAGCAACCTTTTCATTTGTCTCCCTGTTGATGGAAGAGCAAACAACACCATAAGCCCCTCTTCCTATGGGCTTGATCGGTACATATTTGGTATCGATCTCAAACAAAGTTTGCCACATTGAGTAATAATGCTTTCCTCGAGGCCTAATTCCATCGGGAGGCTCCACCATAGTCGCCATATCCTGCAAATTGCCATTGAAGAACCTCAGAATTCTGTTAATTCCTCCTACCGAAAATGGAAACGAAAGAAAAAGAAACAATAAAGCCATTGATGATGAGCAGTCCATTGTTTGAGCATTCAGGTCGCAGCACCGAAAATCATTTTACTACAAAGAAGTTAAAACAATTTCTTATAATTAGCAGCACCAAAAAGAGAACCAAGAAAGCAAATTTACTTATTGAGTGGGAATTAATGATCACGAGAAAAAGGAGAGGTCAAAGTATATAAAGTGAAAATGACCAGACCTGGAATTGATACTTACTTGCAACTAACTTCGATCTTTTGAGATCAGCTTCTTCTTTGTTATGTTATCTCTCCACTTCTGCTCCAATCCAAATTCAGTCAAAGGACCAAAAGCAAAAGTCTCCCCTTTTCCACCCTCTTGAAGACCACCCAAGACCGCAACTTTTAGCTGATTCCACCAACCCCACAAGGAAAAGGCTGAAACTTTCACCTCCAACCAACCCAAGAACCAAATTCCTGCCCTTTTACCTCCGAAACTCCGGTGTCAAGCCATCGAACTGGAAGCCACCCAGATAGGAAAATTTAGCTTCAAGACATAAGTTTTATCAAATATGGATCTGAAAAGGAAGCTACCAAGACAAAAACCAATGAACATTTTATCTACCAAAACAGTGAAAGAGAAAGAAAGGGAGGTACCGAGGTAGGGGGTGAGAGAGAGAGAGAGCGACGTAGTTGATGATTTTGGCCATTTGGATAGATTAACTCCTCGTGATCAAGGGTGAGACTTTTAGCTTTAACATAAGAAAATATATATTATATATTGCTAGACGTGAAGCCCACACGGCGTTCTTGCAAATGTAAACGACAGCTAACGTATATTCTTCGTTTTTCTCAGGAAACAGCAACCTCTACCTCTGAGCTTTGTCTCCATGCTCGGACAACTGGTCCTCCCCTCTGTCCAAACTCCAAATATCGGCTCGTCTTTGGCTCCGCTGTGTATGCCTCTTCCATTATTACATCTCATATAGGATTAATATTGCAATATCTTTGGAAAGTTAATAGCTGAAAACTGAGTTCAGATCTAAGATCATGTTTTATTGTGTTTAATAAATCTCAGCTATTTATTTATGTGGATCTCATACAGGACTCGCAAAATAAATAGTTAAATTTTATAAAATAGAATAAAACAAAGTAAAACTAGACAAAAGATTTGACCTTCTGAACACCTCCTTAAAATGAATATATGTGTACAATTGTTTGACTATTGTAAGTTAATTTTATGCATTAACTTACAATAATAGCGGTATATTATATATCCTTGATTAATAAAAATCATATGTTTATTATAAAAGCTTATTTTAAAAAAATTAATTCTAGAGATTAAGGCATAACTTCATTTCACGTTAGAAATATGTCTTATTTACAACTAAGTTATGAACGAAGTGAGCCGGCTAGAAGAGCCGAAGTAGCGTAGGCGGGGAAACAAATGACGTGTGCATCTCGTTGAACGCGGTGGAAGCTATCGGATATGCTCTTAATATGCGTTTTATTAGACTCGCCTTCTAATCAGTACGAGGCAATGTTTCCAAAACTTACATTGTTTCAATGTTATTTTCTCGCTGGAAATAAGCATGAGGTGCCACGTGGATAGCAAAAAGGATTGCCGCCCCGCTGACCTGGCTCTTCTTAATTGGGGCCCGTCCTTGCAGGCTGATATAATCGGTGGACCTCTTCATGGTTCAAATGCACTAGCGGCCTAGTAATTGATGCCTTCTACTAATTATGCATTGTTTTCTTGAATTGATCATATTTCAGTTGCAAAGTCGTTTATCTAACGTACCTAATCATATGATTACCACATGCCAAAAGCATATTTGTTTTGTGCCGTGATTTCTCTAAAATGGAAATTTCACATGATTGTGCTGCCCCTTTACAAACAAAGCCTCCCCCTCTTACCTGAAAAATTCAAAGCAACTTTGGCCATATAAGCTTTATCTCTCTTAAGTTAACGCAAAGTGAGTGTATGTTCTTAGATTCTGCAAATGCCTCGTCTTCATAACATTTTAACAACCAAAGTTGCTATAACGCCATCGAATTTGTAATGCTCTTGCAATATTTATTCCGGGAAGTATGATAAAATATGCGCTTGGAAATCGTAATCAAATGGGAATGAGGAAAGGTTAGCCATGATGAGAAGCCTGGGGAATAGTAGTGAAGGAAATAAAGGATGACAGGACAAGCTTTCCCATAAACCACCCTGTACTGCGCATGTATGATCCTATCACATTTTCCCTGGAGTTCACTTTCTGGGAATTGGTTATAGTTGTAGTCGTTATCTAACATTCACAAAACTAAAGATTATAATAAGGAATTTTACAGAAAGAAGTTTAGAGAGAGAGAGAGAAAAAAATAAGAACAGGGGCAAATAAAGTATTGCTTCTAAAAGAACTCAACAACAGTTGAGATTTCCTCTGAAGTTATTCAATAGCAAAAACGGCTTGATACAACTTTTGTGGGCTTACAACATTTATAATACCTCAAATTCTTTAACAGTCATTTAACAACTAATTCAACTAACACTTCTTGAATTCTTTAAAAAACATTTCTTTACGACATTGCATGGCTTGCATGTATGCTAAAGACACCTTATATATCCTATGAGCCATAACTGCTTCATTCTCCTCCTTGGCTCTGAGTATTTGGCTTTACTCCAATTAACTCTCTAAGACATTCAAATCTTGAACACATGAAATGCCTTTGCAAACAAGTCAGCAATTTGCTCCTCTGTCCTCACGAACACCAACTTTACTTCGCCATCTTGTTGAACATCTCTCAAATAGTAGTATTTAAGCTTAAAATGCTTAGTTCTTCCATGAAACACTAGATTCACTGAGACGGCGATGGCTGCTTGATTATCAACATATATCAACGTAGGATTTTGCACAGGCATCTGCAAATCCGACAGAAGTTTTCTAATCCAGATCACTTGCTTTGTTGCTGAAGTGGCTGCAACTAGTTCAGCTTCAGCTGTAGATAATGCCACAACTTCCTGCTTTTTGGAACTCCAAGAGAGACAAGTTGATCTGAGAGTGAAGCAAAAACCTAAAGTGCTCTTCATATCTTCTGAAGAACCTCCCCAATCACTATCCAAATAACATTTCAAATCACAATTTCCAGTCTTCTCGTAACTCAGACCATAATCCAAGGTGCCTTTGAGATACCTCAAGATTCTTTTAACAACAACTAGATGCAACTTCCTTGGATTGCTCATGTATCTGGAAAGTACACTCACAGCGAATTGTACATCTGGTCTGGTGGCTGTGATGTACATGAGACACCCAATAATACTTCGATATAGCCTGCTATCAATCTCTTCATGTTCTTCATTCTGCATTAGACCCTGTTTTGGACACATAGGAGTTGAGACAACCTTACATTGATCCATCTGAAACTTCTTAAGTACATCACAAATATACTTCTTCTGGTTCACAAAAATCTGCCCTTTCCTTTGATTCAACTCCATTCCCAGAAAGTACTTCATCAATCTAAGATCAGTCATTTCGAATGTGCTCTTAAACTGAAATTTCAAGCTACTAATTTGAACACTTGAGCTTCCAATTAAGAGTAAATCATCTACATAAACTGAAACTATAACCACATGGCCTCCTTCAACTCTTACATAGAGTGTAGGTTCACTGCTGCTCCTCTGAAAATTGATTTGCAGAAGAAAATTGCCCATGTTCGAATACCAATATCTTGGAGCTTTCTTCAGCCCGTATAGCGCTTTATTCAACTTATATACTTTTCCTTCTTCTCCCTTAATGATGAAGCCTTCTGGTTGATCAACAAAAATCTCCTTATGCAATTCTCCATTCAAGAAGGCTGATTTAACATCCATTTCATGCACCTCTCACTCCTTCTCTGCAGCTATTGCCAAAATCAACCTTATTGTCTCTATTCTTGCGACAGGTGCAAAGGTCTCACTGAAATCCACCCCTTCAACCTGTGCATACCCTTTCATAACTAGACGTGCTTTATACTTACTTATAGAGCCATCTAGATTCATCTTGAGCTGAAACACCCATCTAAGACCAATTACCTTTCTGTTAGTTGGTCTGTCAATAAGTGTCCAAGTCTTGTTTTTGTGCATCATGTCCAACTCCTCCTGCATTGCACATTCCATTTGGCATTCTTCAAGGCCTCTTGCACATGAGTCCGTTCACATATAGCTGCATTGCTTCTTTCATAGATGTCTGCCAAGCTCCTTGTTCCTCTCACAGAAACGTGATCAATGTCTTCTTCTTGGTCCTCATCTTCTTCTTCAACATCTGAAACTTCATCATCTGTCATAGAAGGATTAGTGAAATTCATACCTGCATAGTATTTGACAGATTGCCTACTATCTTCTGCTATTGTTTCTTGTTCTGATTTGTGCCAATTCCATTGCTTATCTTCAAGGAAATGACATCCCTACACACTTTAACTTTATTCAAATCAGGGAAATATAGTCTATACCCTTTTGTAACTTCTGAATATCCAACAAAGGTGGCAGGTTCACTATTGCTGTCCAATTTTCCCCTTCTGATTTGTGGAACATGAGAGTAGCAAAGACATCCCAAGATCTTGATATTCTTGAGCTTAGGCTTCATCCCACACCACATTTCGTATGGTGTCTTCCCATGAAGAACCCTTATGATTGCATTTTCTATAGATTACATCAGGCCTCTTCCAACATGCATAAGCCAAATGATTTGACTTACCACAATGGGGGCATGGATTGTACTTTGCTTTTTTATCACCAGATTGCGTCTTTGATTGACCCTTTTGTTGGTTCTGATTTTTCTGTGCCTTGGAACCTCCCTTCGACCACTTCTTCTTGGACTTTTCTTGATTTGCATCCTTTGTGGACGCCTTATAAGCACCCTCTGAAGCATTGCCCTTCCTCATCAGATGTCTCTGTTCCTGTGCTTGTAAAACACTCACAACTTCGGCTAGCTTAATGCTGGACATATCCTTTGAATTCTCCAGAGAAGCAATAGTCGCCTCTTACTTCTCTGGAACTGAGATGAGCAACTTCTGGACAATCCTTTCATCTTTAAATTCAACATTAAACAACCTTATCTGATCAGCTAGTTGGCACAATTTTTCTGCATAAACTTTGACAGACTCACCATCTTTCATCTGGAGTCTATCAAACTCTCTTATTCATGTGCTTAACTCTTTCATCGCCTTGGTATTCTTCCTTCAAGAAATCCCATATTTTCTTTGCTGAATCCATCTTCATAATCCTTGTAAAGATGGAGGGAGCTAACGCCTGATACAATCAAGATCGAACTTGAACTTTCTTGGCGATCCTCTCCCTCAACCACCAGAGCTGAGAAATTGTCGCATCCTCCGCAGGCACTTCAACGTTATAATCATCTTCCCAAAGATCCTATCCTTGCATATACACTTCCATTTTGATTGCCCAGACTGCGTATCCTTCACCATTAAACACTGGAGGATGCAGGCCTTGAGGTAAGTTCTCAGCCATCTCCGATGAACTTCTCTAAATCACAGCAGTCCAAGGATAGTCACCAATGTCGGATCTTCAAGAAAGCTCCTTAATCACACACTCACAGATCCCTCAAGAAATAAAAGCTCTGATACCAATTGTAGTCGTTATCTATCTAACATTCACAAAACTAAAGATTGTAATAAGGAATTTTACAGAAAGAAGTTTAGAGAGAGAGAGAGAGAAATAAGAACAGGGGCAAACAGAGTATTGCTTCTAAAAGAACTCAACAACAGTTGAGATTTCCTCTGATGTTATTCAATAGCAAAAACGACTTGATACAACTTCTGTGGGCTTACAACATTTATAATACCTCAAATTCTTTAACTGTCATTTAACAACTAATTCAACTAACACTTCTTGAATTCTTTAAAAAACATTTGTTTACGACGTTTCATGGCTTGCATGTATGCTGAAGACACCTTATATATCCTCTAAGCCATAACTGCCTCAATAGTTATATAATATATCTCCACCATTCCCGAAACACATCACATAATGCAGTAAACAATTTAAAAACACTAACAATTCGTAGTTTACGAGCCGCAGCACCATCCAATTTTTAATGATTTCACCTCCTGTACTTAATTACCATTATATACAATCATAAATGTGTAACTATATGCACATGGTCATTATCAGTCCTCTTGCAGAAAGGTGATGAGGTTATATATGGTAATCTTGACAGGAATTTGCTATGTTTCAAGATTACAAGAGATTTAACCCCTTGCAATTCAGGAATGGGGATAAAAGATTATGTCAGTAAGCTACAAGATCATCATGTCTACAGCAAAAAAATAAAAATAAAAATCATATATATCGTCATACTCACTACGTGTGCAATCATTTTTATATAAAATGTATGAACGATGTCAATGGAAGGACGGTAACAAAGTTAAAAAGCAAACATGTTTATGAGTTTTTTAAGAGAATCGTTAACAATCGGCAAAGTCAAATAAAGTTCTCTATGATTCTCATGATAGTTGGAGTCTTGGAGAAGATAAAGCATCATTTTGGCTATTCACAAACCTGATACTAAGGAACCTTAGCTCAACTTGCTACTACATAATACATCAGGTATCCTTTGAGACCTTTCTTCACTTTGTTTTGCCTTGAGCAGAAAGGAAGACGTCTATGGTTGAGCTAAGAGTTGTTTTATTTTGTCGGTGTAAGAAGACAAGCATTAACTGCAAAAAGGACAAGAATACTTCATGGAATATAATAAGTTGACCATATTCAAGTCAAGAGCAAGAGAAAGCCGCTAAAGTTCCTTAGCTAAGAGCCAGGGAGATTAGATATATCCTAGAGCTTCATCTTCGTTTCTCTAGTGTATCTCTCTAAATTATTAGCTGAGACTGGCTTGGAGAGTAAAGGATTAAAAGAAGGGTTGGCGAAAGAAGCCATCTTGAAGGCTAGTGACCCAGCGAGTAAAGCTTAAATAAGTAAGTTTCAATCCGAAACCTGAATTCAATTGAGAGAATCTTCAAAATATGAAGTTTTTTCAAAAGTCCTCAAAATAGTGTAGAAAAGAGTTTAAATAGGTCTCACACCCTAAAACGCAAATAATTAAAACAATAGAGTTTGACTAAAAAAACTGTTGACTATTTGAAGCCCATCAAATCTGCGAACTCTTTCGTTT
>JANVCL010000214.1:8117118-8145117 GCA_026546855.1 Erythroxylum incrassatum | reverse complement strand
GCCAAAATATTGATGCCCATATGCCCATAGCAAGTATACACGTACTAAATGTCCGTAATCATCTAACCCCTAATTTGGGGCGTTACACTAACAGAAGTCTGAAATAGAATATCAACGGACAAAAAAAGGGAAAAACTTGAATGGCGTGGTGAATTATTAAGCTTTGTGTGTATATCATACTTGATGGGTTGCATTTCTTTAATGCGCTTTATTCTCAGCAGACATTAAGCGTTCCATACATGAAGTCTTCAAGCAGAAATTCCTCTATGATCAAGCAAGTAGTAAGATCGCAAAACCTCTGATGTTGTTCTTTGATTTCTGGGACAGGAAGGGATGTTGAAAGTTACAACTGAACTTTGTTGCAGATAATTAATTTCTTATAGTTTCTTAATGCTTATTTATGGGAATTTAGTAATCATCGATTTGATGTTATTGACAGAGTTCAGGTGAAGAAGATGGGAAAAGGCAACCGAATAGAGATCTAAGAAGTGGAGGTGTATGTTTGGTTCCCATAACTTGTGCATCATACTTTAACAATTACAGTGGTGGCATCTGATAGATTCCCCGAAAGCACCAAGCCATCAATGTGGGGTTCAAGGTTCTGGAAATTATGGACTCATTCCAGACAAGGTCTCTATATTGGAACTAGTAATTTCTGTCTGTTTTTTGTTGGCGCTCACGTTTCTTATTTTCCCACCCATTCTTTTTATGTATATATTTTTTTATCGTTATTTTTTTGCCAGCTCAGCTTATACAAGTTAACTGCGTTTTTTCGACTTGAGATCCTCTGTACCCATTTTTGAGTACCAAGCCTGTGCCATTAAATCAAAGCCATTCATCTATGTAGGACCCACATAAATGAATGGCTTTGATTTAATGGCACAGGCTTGGTACACAAAAATGGGGACAGAAGATCTGTCCCCGTTTTTTTCAGCTCTATAAAAGGAGCTAGACAGTTCATTAGTTTCGAATGATGAGAAACTAAAATTGTGCTCTCGGTATGGTGAGAGTTTAAGTTTGTACTTGCGTTCATCTCTTGTCTTCTTCCAATTTCCAGGTTTTATCATGGTATCAGAGCGGTTACCAGGTTCTCCTACTTTAACGTTTTTCTGTTGCGTTTGATAATTGCTTTCTCGATTGTTTCACCTTTGATTCTGAGTATTGGTTGGTTGAACGTTTCGAGTATGTCCACTGAAGCTCATTCTCATTTTTCAAGTGTCATTGATGTCAATAGTGAATTGTATATTCATAATTCTGATCATTCGACTCATAGTCTTGCTACGCAAAAATTGAATGGTGATAATTACAACCAATGGCAACGATCTGCTGAGATTTCTCTGATTGCGAAGAATAAGCTAGTTTTTGTCAAAGGCACTTGTGTAAAGCCTATAAATGACCCTGTTCAAGAGATGCAGTGGGAGCGATGCAACAATTTAGTGATATCTTGGATTCTCCACTCTGAAGAATCAGATATTGGTAATAGTATTTTAAGTTTCAGATCTGCTGCTGACATCTGGTCTGAATTGAAGGAGAGATATGGGCAGTCCAATGGCCTTCGGCGATATCAGGCACAGAAGGAATTGATAGGTATCACTCAAGGCAATCAATCTGTGAGTAGTTATTACACACAGCTGAAGACGAAATGGGATGAGTATTTTGGTGTGATTGAGTTACCAGTACGTAGTTCTTGTGGTGTCACTAATGTGTTAAATAAGTTTCTTGAGGATCAGCAACTTCTACAGTTCCTCATGGGACTTAATGATCATTTTAAGATGGCAAGAGGGAGTATATTGATGATGCAGCCCTTGCCTACGTTAAGTCAAGCATATAGGTTGATCTTGCAGGAGGAGAAACAGAGAGATTGTGAAGTACCTCCTATTGTCTTGTCCAATGGAGTTGCTTTTGCTGCTGGATATCAGAAACAGAAACAGAATTTTTCTCAACCGAAATATGGTAATAATGGTAATCAATTTCAGATTTCTGATAATAGGAATGTGGTGTTTGGCGTGACACCTAATGGTAGACGATCAAAGTATTTTTGTGACTTCTGTAAGGTCTATGGACACTCCGTAGACAGATGTTTCAAATTACATCCTCCCACTGGGAATAGTTCTAAACCTTGGGATAGGAGCAAGAGGTTGGTTGCTAATGTGCAGCCGGATGTTCGTGATGTTGATGGACAAATAGCCGTAAGTGATGAGGTTGAAAATTCTAGGAATTCAGCAGATTCTAGTCCAGGATTAAGCCAAGAGATGTATGACCAACTTGTGCTTTTGCTGAACAAGTTTAGCCCGGCTGGAGGTTAGTCTTCGGGCACTGGCATTGGTGATTCTACTGATTCCTCTGCTTTCTTTGTAGGTAAAAGTCTTTGTCTCTTTAGTCATTGTTTTAATCCTATTTGGATCATTGACAGTGGTGCAACTGACCACATCGCTTCTAGCCTTCATTTGTTCAAAACTTTCAGAAATTGCATAAACCTTTTCATATTACTTTACCTACTGGTAAGAAAGCCTTAGTAGCTCATATTGGCAGTGTGCAGATTCATCCAAATTTAATTCTGACCGATTGTTTACATGTTCCTGATTTCGAATACAACTTGATTTCTGTCCAAAAGTTGTGTGTTCAATTTCATACTAGCATTACGTTTACTCGTTCTCATTGCCTTATTCAGGACCAAGCAATGAGGCCTCTGGTGCTTGGTAAAGAGCAAGGTGGACTTTACTTTGTGATTGAGAAACCTGCCATTAGTACTCTTATTGCTTCAGACACCATTTCTTGTAATAGTCCTAGCTTATTTCCTTCTGTTCATAGCGTGAATAATGCTTCATGTAATACACTGTATACCCAGCTTTGGCACTGTAGACTTGGACATCTTCCTTTTGATCGATTGAAATTGATTCATGATCTGCCTTGTACTGCGAAACTTGCACATGACTTTGTTATCTGTCAAATTTGTCCTAAGGCCAGATTTTCTAGATTGTCTTTTCCTCACAGTAGCATTAAAACCAAAGCTGTTTTTGAGATGATCCATGTGGATTTGTGGGGACCATATTCTCATGCTACTTACAATGGCCATAAGTACTTTATCACTATTGTGGATGATTTTTCTATATGTACTTGGGTCCATTTGTTATCCAATAAGAGTTCTGTTTTGCTTGTTCTCAAATCTTTTATTGCCTATGTTGAAACTCAGTTTCATACTTCTGTCCAAATCATCCGAAGTAACAATGGTTTGAAATTTTGTTCTAAACTTGCCACGGATTTTTATTCTTCCAAAGGCATCTTACACCAGACTTCTTGTGTTCATACCCCTCAACAGAATGGTATTGTTAAGCGTAAGCAAAGACATTTGTTGGAATGTGCACGTGCTTTGTTTGTGAAGCTTAAGTCTGATGGATCCTTGGAACGCTATAAGGCCAGGTTGGTTATTCAGGGCAATCATCAACGCCTTGGTGTTGATTACAATGAGACTTTCTCTTCCGTGGTCAAGATGACCACTATCCGCTGTGTTCTAACCTTAGCCGTCAACAAGAAGTGGTCCATTTATCAGCTTGATATAAATAATGCTTTTCTTCATGGTGATGTGCATGAAGAAGTGTACATGAAGATGCCTCTTGGGATTCCTAATCCTGAGAACAAGGTCTGTCGGTTGTTGAAATCGCTTTATGGGCTCAAACAGGCTAGCCAACAATGGTACTTTAAGTTGTCTACTGCGCTTTTGCATCTTGGTTTTGTGTCCTCCAAACATGACTATAGTTTGTTCCTTAAGAAGTCTTCTGCGCAGATCACTATTGTTGCTATTTATGTGGATGATATTATTTTCACTGGCTCTGATTTGTCTGAAATTGAAGCTTTGAAGTCTTATCTTGATCAACAATTCACTATCAAGGATCTCGGTATTTTACACTATTTTTTGGGTCTGGAAATCTCATATCTTCCTCATGGTCTTGTGCTTTCTCAAAAGAAGTTTACTCATGACCGTTTACAAGATCAGAATATGCTTTCTTATCAGCCTGCCCCTGCTCCTCTTCCTTTGCATCTTAAGCTTGGTCCTACCAATGGTACTCCTTTGATTGGTCCTACTGTCTACCGGTCGCTTATTGGCAAATTAAATTTTCTGACCAACACTCGTCCTGATCTTTCGTACGCTGTTCAAACTCTCAGTCAATATATGCAACATCCGCATACCGAGCATTTGGCCGCTGTCTTTCATGTCCTTCGTTATCTCCGTGATTCTTTGGGCGATGGTATTCTCTTCAGTGGTTCTGGTTCTCTCCATCTTCACGCCTATTGTGACTCTGATTGGGCCTCTTGTCCTACTACTCGACGGTCTGTTTCTGGTTATCTTGTTAAGTTTGGTGCTTCACCTCTGAGCTGGAAGTCAAAGAAGCAAACCACTGTTGCCAGGTCTTCGATTGAGGCTGAGTATCGCGCTATGTCACAAGCTTCTGCTGAGCTCACTTGGATTGTTCGGTTGTTGGAGGAACTTGGGGTGACTGACTTAACCCCTGTCACCTTGCATTGTGATAATCAATCTGCTTTGCACATTGCTCGGAATCCTGTCTTTTATGAGAGGACTAAACATATCGAACTTGACTGCCGTTTTACCAGGGAAAAAGTTTTGGAAGGCTTGTTGCAGCTTGCTTATTTGCCTACATCGCATCAGATTGCTGATGTTTTAACCAAGATTCTACCTTCCCCTCAATTTCGGCATCTTCTGTCCAAGTTGGGGATGTTCCGCTCACCTCCTCCAGCTTGAGGGAGGGTGTTGACGCTCACGTTTCTTATTTTCCCGCCCATTCATTTTATGTATATATTTTTTTATTGTTGTTTTTTTGCCAGCTCAGCTTGTACAAGTTAACTGCGTTTTTTTCAACTCTATAAAAGGAGCTAGACAGTTCATTTGTTTCGAATGATGAGAAAATAAAATTGTGCTCTCGGTATGGTGAGAGTTTAAGTTTGTGCTTGCGTTCATCTCTTGTCTTCTTCCAATTTCCAGGTTTTATCATTTTCCTTCAAAACCAAACTTCCTTGTGTTCTTTGGTTCCGTTTAAACTCGAGAATTTAAATTTTGCTGAAGATCAGGAAAACACTTTTGTTTCATCACTAACAATCTTGAGCATAAACTAGTTGGCCTTAGTAACCAACATCATAGATCAATAGGCTCAGGTTCGAGCCCTGCTAAACCAAAAGACTAAATCTAGGAAAGTAATGTAGTTCAACATATTGGTGATGATGGCAAAGAACATAAAGCCATAGGAAATATAAACTAACTTTATATACAGTATGACCGACGAAATTCAGGAAAATTTGTCAATCAAAACAAAAGGAAAGTTCAGAGCAAGATTTCAAGCCTACTTCATTTTCATGTTGTTTGTGAGATAACGACCTAGAATCCAAGACATCAGATATTTAATCTCCATTCTCTAAAGTATCTCCACGGTCACTTGTTGGTCGCCTGTCCTGCCTCATGAGTCGTGCAGCTAATTGTAAGCGCCATGGAGGAGACTCGAGCTAATATAGCCAAGAAAGAAGACCATCCTTTTTCTCTTGGGTCACCAAAAGAAACAAAGCTACTAGATGTTCAGACATTTTTGTTTTTGTCAGTAAATAGGTTTAGCTGGCACTCATTGAACGTGCGAACGGAATAGGACATCTGGGCAATATCTACGCTATTATATACATGAAACCTTAAAGAAGGGTGCATTAGAAGGCCCTGGAGCACAGCAAGTCACCTCCTCAATTATGTTCTCGTAAATCTCCGATAGCCTATCATTTCTTCCTACCAGGCGAACTGCATCACAGGGCACATTGAGATTTAGGTACTTCAATTATAATGCTAGTGAAACCAAAATTTTGATACTATTTACATACCAGCTTCTTCTTCTTCTTTTTCTTCTCAATATAAGCCATGACCTCCTCCTGTTTAGAAAGTGATTCCTCCAAAGCCTAAGGAAAGTAAACACCATCGATACAAGTTAGAGCCCTATGTAACAGCTTGTTTTATCTAGTTCTGTTTGCACAATATGAAACTGTGATGATTTCCATTCACAAACAACAGCAGCAACGTGTTTGAGAGAGAGTATGGACATGTGGAGCAGATGAATGTAAATATTCCATCACTAATCAACCTTTCAGTTGGCTATCATATTGAACCTTAAGATTACTGACCTGTTTCAGTTGAAAATGAAATTGAAATGAATGACTATGCTATAACCAAGTTCGGTTTCTTCAAGTCAATGCAGAACTAGTTTTCTGGGAACTCCAACTGAATGTATACCATATTCAATTTAAAACCAATTAGTCTATAGAAGGACTTGCCAAACCAAATAGTTTATAGAAGTGATATTAGAAATTCTTGTCGAGCCAAAATATGACAGAAATTCTGAAAGCAGAGTATGTACTAAGCTTAATTCATGCTGCAATAAGAATTGACTACACTCTGACCAGAATGTACCTTTTTGGTTGCTGCAAGCTCTTGTTCTAAGTTGTCAAGCCGAATTAAGGCAGCATTCAGCATTTCCTCCTTCTCTGATGGCAGAGTAGCGGGCTTCATACTCAAAACATTCACCTTCTCCTCCAGTTCAGCCATGCGTTTTATGAAAGCCATGAAGTCTTCGTTCGAGACAGCAGGTGAAGTCTGCCGCTGTTTAACTGGTGGTTTCTGAACATACACAGGATTGGAGTATATGGTGGCATCAGTCAGCTTCTTGGGCACATTGCGAGTCACTTTGATCATGGTCACGATGCCCATGACAAAGGCCATCACACCAGAGATAACTGGAGAGTTCTCTTGAATCTTGATCTCATCATACGTGGTGTGAGAATCAGCTGCCGCAAGTTAAAGGAATCAAGTGTGTATTACTATGTAAGGAATCCTTTTAGAAGCATATTCAGTTTGAAGTCAGTTTCTGGATAGGTATATCTGGCAAAGGCCTCCATTATGCAAGTAGCAGAGGATCAATAATAAATGAACTATCGAGCTAAACTTAGGAACATGCTTAGACCACCTTTCAACAGTTCCTTCTCTAAGAATATTTTTGAGGGATCCTTCAATCGGTCTCAATAACAGCATTAGATGTTGCCCAAAAAATCAGATGTTTTCAATTGAAGCCAAGAAGTTATTTTTCAACTTATAACTTAATTTTGTCTATTCATCATGCAAGATCAACTCTTTTCAGGTAGATACCTCCAGAATAATTATCTATATGATGTTATTTGTTGGCAATATACCTTTATAGTCATCAAACCTCTGACTCTGTAACTTCTGGCTCAGTAGCTTTTGACTCAATAATTTCTGGCTTAGTAACTTCTGACTTACTGCCATGCTTTTCCAGTTCAAATCCATGGGTTTCTCAACCACAGGCCCGTAATCCTCCAAAGACACCTTGCGGATTTAATTTGCATAAGAGGATTGAGAGCAGAGGAAAAGTTAGATTCTCAATGATACTTCAGAGGGTGAAAATAGAGTGAATGATAGAGAATACTTAAAGTCAACACAGGTTTGAGTGTTTCATTTTCATAAAATTAGCTGCAATATTCCAACCACTCTAACTCTCAGATAGCAAGCATGAGATTTGAAATATTTATAAAACATAAAATCTGAACTAACAATCATATTGACTCTGGTGACATTAAATGAAAATGCAGTTGATCATTCCTCAGCTAGCTTAAGGAAGAAGGTGTAGTGAATCCAAAAACTTCTTTTTAAGTATGGTTATTGAACTGCAACGAACATGCAATTTTCATTCCTCAGCTCCTAGACTTCATTTTAGCTCCAGGACAACTTCAATATTTTAATTTTTTAAAAGCCACTCTCATTACTTCGCCTAGCAGCTTGCTCAAACAATTCAAGCCTTTTGATTTCTTACAAACTTCTCTGGAAATTACCTTTCGAGATTTTGCAGAATGCTGTGGAACATCTGAAATTCTTGGGGAGTCTGAGGCTTCCTTAGGAGAGTCTAGTCCCTGCATTATACAAAAAGTAAGCAGCTTGTGTTTCTCCCAAAGCATAAATACAAGTGCAAGGGCAACTTAAAAAAGGGGACCTTTGAGCTGACTGACTCATCATCAGAAATTGCGCTCTCATCCCGATTCCTGTTTGAACATTTATGTGCCCCATCTTGAACCATCTGCAAGTTGATAACTCAAAGTTTAGTTGCTAATTTAAGGACTTACATATGCAATGAATTTCGATTGAAGTTAGGCTGTTAAATGGAACTGCAAATCACCTTCAAAATCTCTTCATTCTGCCATGGGCCCTTATCAGAACACAGACATCCTCCTTTCTCGGCACAAGTACAGGTGCCTCCCAAGAAGTCGGGCAACTCACTGAGACAGGAGGGGGCCACCAAGGAATAGGAGGCATAAAGCAAAAAGCAGACAAGAAAAATCAGTGCCAATAAGCATGCTTTACGCAGGAATACACTGAATCACCTACAAATGCTGTATAGCAAGAAAGAAAACAACTTCGAAGAGGAGTATCAACTAAGAGGTAGGACAAGGCACAACAACTAAAATGATAGAAACATTGTGCTAACTCATTAAAACGATAAAAACTTGCCTAGCATCAATTATCTCCAGCAACTTGCTCTGATACTTATTGCCAAGAACCTGAAAATGATTGCTAGTAGTAATTGGTTATTTGGGTCAGACATAGAGTTTTAATTTGAAACAGCGCAAAAAGCACATTACATGGATCTTTGCTGTGGTCTTAGGATCAAGGAAAGATTTGATGGTGTTCCACAACATTCTGAATCCAGACCCTGCATTGATGATGAACATGCGATTCAAGGTCTGCATACAACAAAAGTTGACGTAATATCAGAATTAACTTATTCATGGTAAAAGGGCGGAGACTGGTATAGTGAAACAAAAATTACTATCCAATCGTAACATCAAGCGAGACAGAGAGATCAATACCTCAGGATGATTATTACCATCAATGTTCTGAATGCGAGTGATGAGATCCCTGGCTGCTTTGGTGAAATTTTTGAGGCCCTACAACAGATTGAAAATATGCATTTTAATGTAGCTGAGAAAAGCTACTAAACAGAGCAGAGTCTGTGCATCTCCCACAACTTTTGAAGTCATCGGAGTTCCTCACAGCAGTTATCCTAATTTAATTATCGTACATCAATGATAATTAATGTACATCAATGATAATTATCGTACTCACCACTCCCTGCACATCAAGAATGGTTGTGCTTTGATCAATGTGCTTCTTTGCTGCAATTGAGCAAGCTGGAAACTTAAAGGCAAAAGCTTTCTCGAATTCCTGGACATGGTATTTGAGATATCTGTCTATATCTGTAACTTGCATTAACTTGGTAGGATCTACTAGGCCTAGCCTCTCAATATACACAGGTCTACCATCCTTATCTACACCGTGATACCCTTGGGGATAACACTTTACAACTTCATCGGCTTCTTTGTATTCGAAGTCCTTCAGAGAAGAAAATTATTGAAAAGCACAGAGTGAAATTTCATCAAGCAATGGCTGTAAGCCACACTATTCTGTTATGAGTGCAGATAGACACAAAACCTACATCTACTAATTTAGCAGAAATGCTGAACCTTTCAATACCTCCATGATTGTGTCTGTGCCGAACTCTTTTCTCCACTGAAGCATATCAGACCACATTTGCTTTGCTTTCTCAATGTCAAATTTCCTGGCTTTCAAGAATCTACATCAACGGAGAAGAAAATGGTCAATTATTTGAATTGATGAATCAAATCATACATACATCAAGTAAGAAGTCCTGATAAAATATTCCGGAATTTATTAGAATGGACGTGGAAAAGAAAGAAGGAAAAAGTAACCTGAGCATCATGTGATAATCATCATGCTTTGTGGGCAGCATTTCCTCCAATATAAGAGTTTGGCGGAGAGCATCAACTGCCTTGATCTCCTCCGCGTCATGGACATCCTCAATTTCTATCGACAAGACTTTACTACTTCTCCGACCCTTTTTTGTCAAAGAGTTCCTGAATTTGTTGGAGGCATAAATTGCTCTCTTCTTAAACGACTCAATGCTGGTCTTCTTCTTAAACGACTCAATTCTGGTCTTTTTCTCATCCCCAGAATGGTCCAACTCAGTTACTGCCATAACCACCGACACCATGAACCAATCAAAAGACATGTTTTTCTTCTTTAAAAATCACAATTCAAAGATGGGATTTCACCAGATCAAAACCAACAAATAAAAACATCGTCTGAATGCAGGAGGCTCCACCAATTAAGGGTCATATAGACTGTTTCTAAAACTTTTCTGGAACCTAAGAAAAGGGTTTCTAAAGACAAACCTGGTGAGGGAGACAGAGGTCCGGAGACCGCAGCCATTGGCGCGAGATGTTGGTCGTGCAACACGTTAATGGCACAACCAAGGCTCTAACCAAATGCCTGCAATTACACTCCAAAGAAAAGACAGAAACAGCCAGAGAATGAGTACAATCTTACCAAAACTAGATCAGCAAGGTAAGATAATAGGAAATGTAAGGGTAGAAGGAAGAAAGAGAATGACCTCTGCGAAGGGTAAGGGAAATGTAAGGACATAGAAACACAGATAATGAGAACGACTAATTCTGCGGAAATGGGAGATATTTGCGGGGAGACACAATGTGGCATACACGTCGAAGCTTAAGGACTCCATGCCATTTTACAGCTCAGCTTGCTGATCCAATTCCTATATCTAACGAACAAGTCGAGTGTTTGTGTCGGATTCTGATTCCCCCAGCCTAGTCCTAAATCTTTAACAGAATTTTAAATCTTTTAACTGACTAGGACCCATAAATAATACTTTTAACTAACCGTCTCTTGTGATAGTTTCTAACGTACGAGGGGATTGTAATGACCACGAAGAAGCAAGTTGATTAGGGGCATATGATTATTCATTGGTAAAGAAGTGGTTAAATGATACAATTAAAATTAAACTTAAAAGACATGTTAACCGGCTGCTTCACTCGTCTTTTTGGAGTTTCAAGCTTCCCAATGGCCAATGGACGGCAGTCTTTCTTGGTGTTGGAGGGAGTTCACAGGGAGGGAGAAAATGCATTAACTTTGAATCCTTGTTGATGGAACTCAGAAGGAATATGGGTTACCTATCAACATTGTCATGGACCAAAATATTGAAACAAAGAGAAATCATATCACAAACTTGCTCAGCCATACATGGCACTGTCCTATGCGGAATTACAGAATTGTACTTGCATGGTCATAAACACACCATCACAACGCTCTTTTACTTCCAAAACCCCAATTCCCTAGGCCAACATAATTCCATCTGTTTCTATTGCACTCAGCCTTGAAGATAATACAACCAATTCTGATTGAACAGAATCTACAGTGATAACTGACAAAATAAAATGTCAAAACTCCACAAGTAATGTCTTTTCAATCAGAATCAGAGTCGGATCCCACAGATGATCTAACCGTTCTGCGCCTATTTTCATCATAGTCATTTTCTTCATCATCCTCATCGTCTTTCTTCTCACTTATTATCCCTGTGAGCAAGTTGTTGAGAGACCAATACATAAAACTGTAAATTTCAGAAGTTACTGATACTAACCTTTCTTTATCAGTTGGATTTCAAGTGCTTTTGTTGGGAAATCATCTTTTGCTCCCAAGTCTTGGAACCCAATCAGTCTATCTGTTGCAATCCCTTTCCTGGATAACAGAAAAGGCAACCTACTCATCACAACATTCAATAAATATCAATAACACTTACTTGAACAAATTGTCTAGTGCTCATTTAAATTCCTTTAGGGTCATACAAGAGTTGTGTCTTTGAACAATTCAATGTAGCATTTTCTAGACCGAAATCTTTATCCCACCTACAGTGCTATTTGTCATAATTGCTAGGTCTACTGTTCTGCTAGAGGAGAACAAGCTACACTGGTGTCGAAAGTGATAAAGAGAGTGATCCAGTTGAGAAAATTTTTTTTGAGAAAGAAGCCTTAGAGATTATACCTGAATAGAATGACGCATGGCAGAGTTTTGATTCCAAGTTTGGCAACAAAGAAGGGTGAATTCTGCATTATTGTTGCATTAAGCCATTTCCAAAAACAGAGAGAAAATCAAGTTTCGAGAATCTACCTCTGCATCCAGCTTTATGAACTTTGTACCAAGATGCCTAGGTGCAAGAGCCTTCAAATGCTTATCCATTATCCTAGAATAATCAATTCTCTTGGTCAAACAAGTTGTCACAGATTAATATGCAATTTATATGTCCAGACATGGGTATGAGTACAAAGGCCCGCATGCCCTTAAGATAGATAGGAAGAGACAAGCATAAGCTATACTTGCACCGGTAGAACTCTTTATGATAGAAGTGGCAAATCACTTTTTCACTCCCAGTGACTTCGCCCAAGAAATCCCCCTCACATATCTCCCTGTATTCTCCGTGTCCTTGCGTCTTCAGGGCTTCTCGTTTCTCAGCTTCTTTCTATTAAAATAAATCCCGTGGTCAATACTCACAGAGTCCAGAATGCCCACTCCAGACCCAAAGAAAGCATGTGGTACAGGACAGAATGTCAAACTTATCACCTTAAGAGCTGCTATCCTATCAGCATGTAACTTTTCCAGCTCTGGATCCTGCATAACAAATGCAATGAGTATACATAAACAAAAGGATTAATTGCTGGAATCAACAGAGAGATGTCTCTCAAGCTTACATCCATCAATTCATCAAGGTCAACCTCATGGTTGACAGAACTTGATGGCTGCGGTTTTTCTTGAGCAAGCAATTCCTGTAATGTCAACAACACCGAGTCGTTAGATGCCATAGACAACAGATCAAAGTGGTGGATTGAAGAATACATGGTTAGATGGATTGGCAAGATCAACTCAATTTACAATTAAGCTATACTTATACACTTACATACAAAAGTTTGAGAACCACATGATGCAGGAATGAATTTGAAATTGTAGATTGAAGAGTACACGGTTAGATGGATTGGCAAGGTCAACTCAACTTACAATTAAGCTATACTTATACACCTACATACAAAAGCTTGAGAACCATACAATGCAGGAACGAATTTGAAACCTCTTGCAAAACTGATCATCACAACTAGCAGAAGAAAAGGGAACAGGAAGTTGCAAAAGTACAGATTCACTGGATGTAATATACTGGAGCACGCACGACAAGATAACCAGTTGGTTTTAACCAGTGATTCCCTCGGAAAAGACAATTCAACTTTCCAACTTTAGAAACCCATATACCCAGTAAGCACCTATTGACGCTAAAGTCTCAAATTTTAATTAGAAATGAGAACCATACGAGTAAGTTTATTTTTTGCACAAAGTAGGACGGGTACTAAACAATTAAAAACTTGAATATATGCAAAAATGACAAAATGGGTCGTAAAGGGTAAGCATATAAAGAGTTCTTCCACTAAAATCAAATCCCAAACTTGCCAATGAGAGATTGATAGTCCTTAAAACAAACAACAACCAGACAGCAACAAAACAGATCCAACAACCGAAGCACAACCCATGAAAGCAGATTAGCATGAGAAAGGTTTCAAGAACACCGCAAACCTTCTGGTAATCTCGAGCAGCTGCTGCCATTACATTGCCAAAAGCCAAGTTTGACAACGTGGATTTAACTGAATCAGTATCCATTTCCCTTCCCTTCAATTTAAAAAAAAAAATCAAAACAACGTCATGAACCAAAGGACACTGTCCTTAGCAAATTTGCAAAGAGCTGAAAGGGGTCTAGTGTCTGACCTGGGCTAGATGCGATCTGAGATTGTGAAGTTCAACCGAAAATCTGCAACTTTTCGGAAAGGTCTTAAGGGGAAAGAAAATGAAACGCCAAAATTCAGCGCAGGGGCAGGACTCTGGATATAAACGACAAGACGTTTTGAGGATCGCAGACCAAACGGTGAGTTTAAGGGCTGTATGTTGGGTAGATTTTTGTCTTTTGGCGGATTTGGCTGGGGAAAAACGTTTATTAGTTCCAGAAATTTGTACAACCATGATACAGGGAACTAATTCTCAACTAACAAATCATTTGTCCAAAAAAAAATATTATTCATATTAAAATTATAATATTATGTAATGTTATTAGTAGTTAATAATATACTAATTTATCTTATTTTATCAATAATTAATAATATAATTATTAGTTTAATATGATAATTATTAGTTGGAGGGACAAATGTGGAAAAGTGAAATGGAGTATAAGATGTAGTTGCAAGAGCATGAGATGATGCATGGTTATAATGAAAGAGAATATGATGTTGAAGAGGATGTTATATACATATCTCATATTGTTTATTATGGTGATAGTACTAATAATTATCTTGTATTTGTGCCACATTTATTTATAAACATTTGTGTAAGATTAATATTGGAATATATATGCCTATGACAAATTAAATATATCACAATAATCTCCTATTGTTTAGTAAGTTCTCAAAATGTAATTCCAAATTCAATAAGTCCACCAAGTTATATAATTTGTGTATGATAGAAGCTTATGCACAAAACACTAATGCAATGGACCTTTAAATAAATACCATTGGTTGAGCTTAAGTTTTTTTTAAAGAAAAAAAGGTTTAGGGTTGAGCTCTCTGGCTTTGCAACTCAACTTGACTTAAGTCTAACCTCATCCATATATAACAAGATTTCATTTTATTTATGTAAAATCAAAATTGTTTTGTCACTAAGTGAATCAAAATAAAATATCTAAATGACGTCATTTCATGTAGCCCAGTTAGGTTTGGCCCAACTCAGTCGAACTTCAGGCTTGTCAAGTCTAATTAAGCTCTGGCCGTTAACTTTAAGATCAATCCAAATTTAGAAGATTCAAGTTAGGCTCAGTCAAAAGTAACTGGAGCTTAAGCTAGCTTTAGTCGTTGCCATATTTACTTGATATAACCTTCTGCCTAATACTTATTGATTGAAATAAAAGTTGATAAGTATTAGGATCAATTGACTAAAGATCCTCTTTTTAAGCATTAATGCTAAGGTTGAACGTTGATATTCTTGGATGGCTCTCATAGATGCTTGTAAGGAGGTTGGAAAGTGCTTGTACCCTATGAGTGGCTAGTTGCATTAAAATGTATACATATAATTAATGTTAATATAGTGGAATACATTTTACAAATTTTAACTGGCCTTTCCTTAGTTGATAGAATCTATGAGTTAATGTCTCATTTATATTGATATCCATAATTAGACATTTAGATTAAATGTTTTGAAATGCCTTACTCCGTCTTACTCATATTATTATCCATAATTAGAGATTTAGATTGAATGCTTTGAAATGCCTTAATCCAAGTTTCCTTAGGATATTCTAATAAGACCTCTATGAAACTTGGTTCCAATATATTCAATCTTATCAACCTCTTAGATTTTTTTGAGTTTGCCTGCCCGTGTGATGATTTTTTTTGAGTTTATGTCTACCTTAATTATGGATTACACTGCGACTTTTGTTTAGTCTTGCTTTGTGCCTTTCGTGGCACTTGTACTGAATGATATGTACATATTCTTTTCTATTAATTTATTATTCTGATTTAACAAAAAAAACTTATCAATCTCTTATTAAATTATTATCAACATGTTAATCATGCACAATTCTATAAAAGCTTTCCTAAGATATTTATCTTGTCATCTCGACGCCCAATTATAATCTAAGCGCCTTGTACACATCCTATGTGTAAAAGAGGACAACATACTATTTATGTCTCTTATGATTCCATGAAAAGATTTTAAAATAAGTTAAAACCTAATAACTTACATATATTATACATAATAAAATACCTTTTAGATATATCAGATCATTGTAATTTTATAACCATCTCATAGCTCAAGTCCACTGCAAATTGCTTAATAAACTAAGTACAATTTTTAGAATTCTCAAACCCTATGATTGCCCATGAAATTAAATGCAAGATGGTTGCCATAAATCCTTGTTACACTAAGAAGTTTCCCCTGATAATTTTTAAGACGCAACCACCCATACCAATGATAAGTCTTATCTTCTTTCACCCATGTTTCATCATATGGAAACATACATACATTCTTTTAAAGACTAGTTCATTCCCCTATTGAATTCTTTTAAGTTGTAGCTCAATTTTGGACCTTACATTTGTATCCTTTAATTTAGTGATATAACCATTCAATTTTGTGTATTATTTGCACTTACTTAAGTTCATAAGAAAAATTAAATTTCTCCCTAGATTATTCAATATTCTTTTTAACTTTGATGCTTGGTTTGTTAAGGATCTTTTCCTTAAAATGCCTCTTGGTTAGGTCGGCCATGCTAGGCCCAGGCCCAGACATCGACGGCCTATTCGTAGGTGGTAACTTCCCATGCATACGTAAAGACCTAAACCTAGCAGTTATTCTAGGTATATAAGGTGTTACTTCATCATGAAAAAGGTGTGACATTAGAACCCTGATTTCCTCTGTTCTTAGCCACCAAAACTCCCACCAAAAGACTAACTTGAGCATCTGAGGGCCTGTCGGCAATCAACCCCCAGTGTGTCTTTTGTTGTTTTGTAGGTGTTCTTTAGCTAAAGTCAGTCAGAATCATGGATCCAAGCAACAACGTCCAGCCCCATCAACATCAGACAGAACCACCTTTTAATGTAGTTTAAAGTCATTCGATGATATTTGTTTGTTGGGTTACACCTTTGCCCTGACTTGTATATTTTTAGTTTCTAGCATTTTTTCTTATGTCAAATGATGCATATAATTAAAATAGACAACCAGTGGTTTTTTTTTCTCCATGCCTAATCCTTTTAGACTCAATTCTTTTTTAGTTTCAAATTAAAGCCTATTGCACTTCCAAGCCTACATTGTTAAATGTCTGTGTTAGGACTATTATATTGAGCAATGCCTCCTTGTATGAAATGCCCACCACCGAATAGCCTAATGTTGAATTTAACATTAATTGTCTGTCTACAAAGCTTGTAATAAAGTATGAAGTAGTTGGATTCAAAAGGACCAATGCATATAACAAAGCATGTAAGTAGCCGGCTCTAAAAGGACCATTGCATGTTACAAACTATATAACAAAACAAGTATCAAAGTATCATTACTCATTAGAAATGTTTTAACAATAATTCTTTTATAAACTCAATCTAATAACAGTTAGTTGAAATGACATATTTGATTTAACAATTTAGTTGAGGTCATACTATATTAACTATAGCTAAATTATGCACACACAAAAAATAGTTAAACCAAGTATTAGAAGATCAAAGATGTGTAGAAATATTTGTTACTTGCGATGATGTCTCGTATAAAAACCTACATATCATTATGCCTTTATATGACCTGTCACTATGGTTTTAAAAATCGGATCGGACCGGCCGGTTCAATCGGTAACCCGTCGACTATTCGATCCGGTTCATCCATAAAAACCGGTTCTTAATTGAGCTAGTGAGAACCGGTTAAAACCGTTCAATTAACCGGTCGGACCGGTCTGGTTCAATAAATTTTAATTTTTTTTATATTTTTTGTATTTTTTAAATATTATTAATATTATATATAATTAAATATAATTATTGCATAATTATACCGTCACACCGGTTGGACCGGTGGTTGAACCGGTCAAACCGATGACTAGTAAGACCTTCGGTTCGATGGCCGGTTTAGGTTTCAAAGCACTGCCTGTCACTAATCTTCTTTTCCTCAAATATTAAATTGCCTATTATGATTGTGAGTTTTTATGTTCAAAAAAGTAACCAAAGCAATTTAATATTTTTATAAAAGGGATCAATTAGTTCCACAAATAAACAATTCCACACAAGGAGGATCGCCAAAATCTTCTTTGACTTTGAAACAATAGGCTCAATTAGAATATAAAACAAAATTTTTGATTCCACGATTAGATTAAATAAAAACATAGTAAACCTAAACTGTCAAGTGAGAAGGGACCTCAACACCCTCAAGTTGCCTAATACCAAACACTTAGAATACAAAATTTGATTTCATGATAAGATTAAACTGAAAACTAACTTCCAAAAACAAAACCCAGCCTGTTTACATAAACTTCTTTTGTGGCTGCAATACCAGACACTTAGAATACACAAACTATTATTTTCATATTGAGAATAAACCAAAAATAAATTTCAAACAAAAATAACACCCGCTTAAGATGTTACAATTCCAAACAATGCTCTAACCCCAAAGTCCCCTGTGCACCGCCATATGGATCGATTTCTATTAGATTAATAGATATAGGAATTTAGGTTAAGGACATTAGAGTTCTTTGCAATTAGTGTTCTTACTTCTTAGAATTAGGAATTTTCTTTAAGTCTGATGGGTAACAAATAAGTAATATGAGTTTGCAAGAGAACGTAGGGTTGTTTTCTACCGCGTAATGATATTAAGTAAATTATTTTCCTAATCTAATTAGGTTCTAGTTTAACAAAATATTTTAAAATTATTTTGAGAAAACGTAAATGCCATGTTAGCAGCCAAGTGGGCCTCACTATGCCATATTGGCACTCTATATAGGACATACTAATGCACCTTAATAGAAATTTGAGAGAAATGATAAGAGTCTTATCGATTTTCATTGTAATCTTTTGTTGCAAGACAAGAACATAAAATCTCATTTTATTACACAGTATAAAAGTACAAGAATTTTCAAGTTACAGTTGGGAGACGACAACATGAGACCATGATCACCTAGGAAATGGTTGCAGGCTTAGCTCCTATTCTCTGCCTTTGTCCATCTACCACCTCTAAATCCAACATCCCCAATAGGGAAGTCCACTAAATCGGGACACCAACTAGCATATACAATCCTCAGAGATGGCATTGCTTTTTGCACCATTGGCCACTCCATTCCCAAGTCCGAGATAGATTCCAGCATCATCCCTTCAATTTTCCACACAGCACCATTCTCTCCCCAGAAACTTTGGTGCATTTTTTCAAGATTTCCAGAAGAAATTGACAAGTACTTAAGCATAGGAAGTGAAATGGGGTTGAGCCAGGCAGGACTAATGCTTCCTGGATAAAATTTGAGGCACAGCTCATGAAGTTCTTGTGGAGGAAAGAGTTTGTCAAGTTTGTCAATGAGTTCGGTACCATGACTGTCAAAGCAACTTATTATCAGAAATTGAAGTTCCTGGAGGTTTTCAAATACATTAACATCTTCATCATTGATCTCTGTGCCCTGGTTCAAATATAAGCTTAGCGTTCTGAGTCTAGTCAAGTTTCTCAATTCAGTAATCCGACAACCCTCTAACTGACTCGGTATTGAAGGTCTGAAGCCTAACAAAACCTCAAGATTTGACAGCCTTCCCAAACCTTTTGGCAAATACTCGAGCGAACCGCAATGGCTTACATCTAACACCCTAAGCTTCTTGAAGGTCATGAGATAAGGTGGCAGAGTTTTTAGATTGTGGCAATAACTGGCATCCAAAATCTGAAGATTTTTTAGTTCCTCCAGCGATGGTGGGAGTTGAATCAAGGGGTGTGTGTTGCTCAAGCTGAGGTATGCTAAATGCTGAAGTGAACCAATGCGACGTAAGAGACCTGTGAGAGGCGTGTCAAATATGGATTTCCTAATATCCAAAACTCGCATGTATTTGCAGTCACTAAGCCTACAAGCAATGCTAGATGAAACCTTGTTAACTTCACCAGTCTTTGTTGTGGACAGCAATGCTCGTAACCTTTGATTTCCAGTGAGTTGTTTTTCTTCCATCTTGCCACTAATCCCCAAATGACGGCAGCCAGTGCCAGTGAGTTTAAAGAACGAATCATCTTCAGCCATTCTGATCACCACATCACGAACCATATCATGAACTTTGCAAGTGTAGATAGTTCCATTGTAAGTTTTATCAACCACTTCTAACAAACAACGATTTGTCAACCCAGAGAAACAGTCCTCCCCAGCTTCAGTTGATGGCCTACTAACTCTTGATGGGACAAATCCCTCACCAATCCACCAATGAACCAATTGTTCTTTTGTTATGACACAGTCTTCTGGGAAAATGGAGAAACTGAGGAAGCAAGACTTGAGGTACGGAGGGAGCTCATCATAACTCAATTGGAGCGAAGCCATCACCGAGTCATCATTTTCTGCCAATTCATCTCGAAAGTTATCCACAATTCGTCTCCAGTCATGGTAATAAGGTTTATAGAGCAAGAGCCCTCCAATTGCCTTGATTGCCAATGGAAGACCTTTACACTTCTGTACAATTTCATTCCCGACCGTTTCTAGCTCAGGGTATGTGCACTCACCACCATTTGCCGCAAATGCTATCTTTCTGAAGAGTAACCAACTATCACCATCACTAAGGAAATTAGGTTTGTGGATTCTTGATTCAGGGACTCTCATCTTCTTTGCAACTTCCTCATTTCTTGTAGTTATGATTATGCTGCTTCCGTTACTCTTGGGCAAACCTTCAAAGATCCTAGTCCACCAACCTCCTTGTAGGCTCCATACATCATCCATCACAATCAAGTACCTCTTACCTAGAAGATACTGGTATATCTTTTTCAGCAATTCACCTTGGTCATCTCCTATGCTTGCATCTCCCAAGCTCCTGAGGATGCTTCTCATTATTTGTTTTTCATCAAATGTTTCAGAAACTGATACCCACATTCTCCTCTCAAAGTGATCTTCTATGTCTCTGTCATTGAAGACCTCTTGAGCAATTGTGGTCTTCCCCAATCCACCCATTCCAACAACCCCAATTGATAACATGCCATAATCTGCTTCAAAAAGCCAACCTTTAATCTTTTGCTTGTCACCTTCCAGTCCAACCACTTGAGTATGGTCATACACTGGAGAGCTCCATCTAGGCATTTGGTCATTGCGAGAATCAGTTCTACTCATTCCTCTAACGATTGAAGGGCCAAGATAAGACATGATATTCTGCTTAATGTTACTAATTTTTTCATTTATTTCCTTGAGTCGCTTTCCAGTTCGATACTGGAATTGAATTTTCGAAGGATAGATACACATAAACCAACTGCTCTCCTCCCTTGACTGAAGTTGACAGTCTGCTAGTATATCTTCAGCTTCATAAATCAGCTCTCGCAAATTGCCCATAATCGTACATAGAGTCTTGTTCTTCCTCTTTTGTTTGTCTGCATCTTTGAGAAAGGATTGCATTAGTTGAAGCTCACTCTGCAACTTTTCAAATGGTTCTCTTAATTCATTAAATATTGTGCGGCCCTCATCTATCAGAGTGTTCAACAACCTCTCCAAGAATACAGAGACAACTGCATCGACCATGTCTTTGCCTGAAATTCTGAGATAGACAGAAAACTTCTCTAATCAATAGTTTGTTACAAGGATAGAACAATAGCCACCTCTGCTAATACCGTCACTGACAAAATCGTCCAAATGATGGCTAAATATTAAATGTTAGCATTTACCCAATCCACTTAGAAATTTCTTTATTAAAACTTGTGTACAGTAATGTAATGGCTCTTGGCAAAAAAGTTGAAGAGAAACGGGAAAATGAACAAGCATATGCTCAGAAACTCTGAAATTACAGGATAAAATGAGGGACAAGTCTGACAAAGCACATGTTCTTTTCACCTGAGAATTCCGGCATCGCGTAAGGACTAGTCATTAATCCTATATAGGGAGCTGTTAATATAGACATTATAAGTTTTTTCTGTTCAATTTCAACCTAAAACCTCATCAGGTTCATGGACTCCTATGGTTACAAGGCATTACTCTTTGGATACTCCCAAAAGTTGCTCATTTCAGAAGTAGAATATACCCAGCTAGCTAAGTTTCTGAAAAATCTACAAACAAGGAAACAAAACAACAGGCAGATACTGAAAGCAAAAAGTATAATTAAATCAAACTAATAACGAAAAGGCGTGATAAATTAGAAGCGGGGAGAATCCAAAACATACACTTGGTCTTTGTTTCTCGCTGATTTCTGTGGAACAGAACAGAGAACTTGTCCTGCAGTACCAGACAGAAGCACACCATCACCAAATTGATTGGATGAGCAGAAGAGAAGAGAAGAGAAGATAAAAGAAACAAGAACACTTACTTGCAGTTGAAACTTGTAAGAGCCTCTCGAATCTCCCCTAAGTCTGACACCTCATTAGAGTTAGTAGAAACACAAGAACAAGAATCCTTTGCGGCGAGGTTTTCAGTTGCAAACTGACGAAAGCATCCTTGTATTAGGCGAAGTGTTGTTCCAACATGAGGGCATTACGGTAATATGAAAAGTCTATTTGCTTGTCAACGGCAATGCTAAAGGCCTCGTTGTCAACTTCAAGCGTGCCCAGAGAATCCTGAACCAGCCGTCCCACAGTTTTGAGGATATTACAGGCTTTTCAAGTCAGACATTAGATCTCTTTTAGTCGAATTTTAATTTTGTTTTATTAAATTTTATTGATTATATAAATATGTGAAGCAGATTAAAGAGAAAAAGGTTGAAACACCTTATAGTTGGTGACTGTAGTACAAGTCTCTTCAGTCGATTAACCCATCAGATTCGAAGAGGAGAAGGTTTGGAAAATGAAATGTGAAACAGTAAAATACATGTATTTATATTTTTAATTAGATTATAATAATTGAATAATTCAAAAAATATGAATCATAAGAGATAATTTTGAATGAGTTCCTATAAAAACTTCTTTACGAATTGTCAGACTTCATACGTCCATTCTCTAATGGTAATGATATTAATAGAGCACTTAAACCTTTTGAGAGGTGAAGGTATTTATAGAGGAAAACAAAACAGTTTCTTTCTTAAATAATTGAATAATTCAAAAAACATAAATCATAAAAATAATTTTGAATTCCTATAAAAAAATTCTTTATAAGCTGTCAGCCATCATAAGTTCACTCTTTATCGGTATTAATAGACCACTTAAACTTCTTGAGAGGTGAAGATATTTACAGAAAAAAAAATAGAAGAGTTTCTTTCGTATTAAAATTAAAATTTAATTATAATTAGAATATTTAATTTTAATAAAATTAAATATCTCATTTTCAAACTTTTTAATTAAATAAAATTAAATATCTTATCTTCAAACTTTTCAATTAAGTTCAATTTAATTTAAATCAACTTTTTTCTTTTTAACTATTATTTTATATGTGACTTATTGGATTTCTAATATGTTAACAATGATTATAAACTATAATTATAATTCATAATTAAAATTAAACAGATTAAAACTTTTTTAATTTATATTTAATTATTAATTAAATAATTTATAATCAAAACTATAAAATGACGTCTAGTAATATGTCATGATCACCAAGAAATGTCAAAGTGGTTTGATTCAACCGGTATATACATAATTATAATGTATAATTTAATCCTTTCATCATTCAATGTTCTAATTGAATATAAAGTATGGATTTATTATCTACTCTTTTAAATCTAATCCTATTTTCTTGTTAATTAGTAATTGATTTATAATTAATATTTGAAAACACCTTTTCAAATCTCAATTCATTCTAGCTATATAATTCCTTAAATCACAACTAATCAAGAATAGCTGAACATTTTCTTTAATTACTTTAAATGGACAAATCTTTTATTGACTTATTCAACTATTTTTATATATTTTATACTATATCTAAGTACTACCAATTTAGCTACTTTAAATAGAATATGTTATAAAAAGAATCAAAACATTGTAATCATCACATGAGATACTTTGGTGATCTCAAATCTGGGGATTAATTTTATAACCATCATAATGAGGAAATCTGTAGATGCATAAGTAATATTTTATTTAAGATCTATAAAATAGAGTTAGTTCAGTGAATTTATTCCATAATAATCACCATAAGTTTATTTAAGTATCTTTATACTTTAATTTATGAGATCAATTACTTTTATCACAAAAAAATATAACGTGTGCTGGTTTTACTATTCTATCAATATCTTGTCTTAATAAATTTATCTTGTCTTAATAAATCTACAATTAGGAAAATTTAGGAATAAACATAAATACAAATTAAGAGGACAAGCCTTGGAGCAACTGATAAGGTTACTCCTTTGTAACTAGAAGGTCACAGGATTGAGTCACAGAAGCAACCTCTTTTTAAAATGCAAAGGGAAGGTTGCGTACAATTGATGATCTCCCCTGACCCTCACAAAGCAGGTAGCCTTGTTCATTGGGGTTTGAACAAAAAAACATAAATACAAATTAAATCTCATCATTATTATGTCATTATAATTTCAATTTCATAGTAATTATTAAAAAGATTTATCTTTATTATTAAAATATAAAATATAATAAACAAAACATATAAAGATAAAGATTGCTTTTATTAATTAAAATAACAATGTTATACATAAAATTGCAGCCAATCTGTTGATTGTAAGGACTTGAACTATCTCTCACTTGCACTACTATAACCATCTGTATATTGATTATGCCTCTTTTAAGACAACAGCTTGGTGTGGAGATTTACAAGATTCTTTTTAGTAGAATCTAGCTCTAAAGTTTCAATCTATAATCTCCCTGATGAAGTGAAACTTTATGAATACATGTTTGGACCGTTTGTGAGACCTTGGTTCCTTTGTTTATTCAATGACGTCATTATTGTCACAATACAATACCATTGACTCAACAAAGCTAGGACTACTCCAAGTTTGATGATGAAATTCTTTATCTAAACTGCTTCCTTTGTCGCCTCTAACATTGAAATGTACTCGACTTTGGTCGTAGAATAAACAATGGTTGGTTATATGGAACTCTTCTAATATATCTTACCACCATTCAAAATAAAGATGTACTTTGTTTTTTATTTTCTTTTATCTAGATTAAATTGAAAACTAGTTGAATACCCCTGAACTCTTAGTTTAACTCTTTCGTAGACCAAGAAAACATCTTTAGTCCTTTTCAAATACTTTACAATGTTTTTCATAGTTGTTTAGTGACCATTACCAAGATTAACTTTAAAACTATTCGCTACACTCGAGGTATAAGAGATATCTGGTCTATTACTTAGTTTCACATATATGATTGATCCAATCGTCGAAGCATATGGAACACAATTTATTTTATCTCTCTCTTCTTGTGTCTTTAGACACATTTTCTACGAGACAAATTTCATACGACATGGGTAAGAATCCCCTTTTGGAATTCTCTATACTAAACCTCTTTAACACTTTATCCATGTACATAAATTAAGATAAGCCAAGCTACCTATTTTATTTATCCCTATAGATCTTTATTCCCATAATATAGTCTGCTTCTCCTATATCATTCATAAAGAAGTTCTTAAAAAGATAAGTTTTTACAAATTGAAGCATCGGTATGTTGTTTCCAATCAGCAATATTTCATCCACATATAGCACTAGAAAGGTGAATACACTCCCACTAACTAGTTTATAGACACAGTATTCATCCACATTTTTTATAAAATCAAACTCTTTGATTATTTCATTAAAGAAAATGTTCCAACTCTATGATGCTTACTTAACTCCATAAATGATTTTTGTAACTTACTTGATTAGGAAATCTCTTTGATTCAAACTTTCATGTTATATCATATACACATCATCAAGGAAATTCCTATTAAGAAATGTTGTTTTGACAGCTATTTGTCATATTTCTTAATCATGATATTTGACTATAGCCAATAAGACCTTTATAAATTTAAGCATAGTTATTACGAAAAGGTTTCATCAATATTAACTCTTTTTTTAATTTACAACCTTCAGCCACTAACCTTACTTTATATATACACATTACCATCAACGCCATTTTTTCTCTTAAGAACCAACATGCATCCAATATGTACAATATCATCAAGAGCATCTACTAAAGTCCATACCTGGTTAGCATAATTAGATTCCATTTTAGATCTTATGGCTTTATGTCATTTTCAAGAATCAATGATAGATATTGCTTCCTTAAAAGTAATAGGTTCATCATTCATGAGTGATACATTATCTTTCCCCTTTTCAACATATAGATCTAATTTAATAAGGGGATGATGTATCTTACTATTGCATTATAAACTATATGTCTTTTGAGCTCTTGGTAATATATCATATGTAGTATATTTAGAGACAAATACTTTTTGCTTAATAGAATGCTAAAATTGATATTTGATTCTTTTTTTAAATACCCAATAATTTGCATTAAGCTAACCTAGCTTGAAATTTATCAGATGTGCACATCTTCATATAAGCATCACATTCCTAAATCTTTAGGTGACAATTTTGGTCTATAACTAGTCCATATCACATATAATGTCTTGTCAATCAATTTGGATAGACCTTTATTTAGAAGGTAAGTAGCAAGTTCAAGGGCATATCTCTAAAAGGAGATAGGAAGGACTCCATGACTTACCATGGAACGTACAATTTCTAAATAAACTATTGTTTCTCCTCTCAAACATTGTATTATGTTTTGAAATTCTATGCGGATTTTATTGTGAGATAATCACATTTTTTTAAGTAACCCAAAAACTCATAGTCTAAGTACTAACCACTTTGATCATATGCAAGTGTCTTAATACTCTTACTAATTTGTTTCTCAATCTCAAATCTATATTCTTTAAACTTTTTAAATGATTCAAAATTTTGTTTCATTAAATACATATAATGATATTTGGAATAGTCATATATGAATGTAATGAAATATGAATATCTACCTCTATTATGAGTAGGCAGAGGGCTAAATACATCTGAATATATAAGATCGAGTAACTCATTAACACGCTCTCCCTTTCCACTAAATGGTAGTTTGGTCATCTTTTCTTACAAATAAGATTTACAAGTTTCATATGATTTAAAATAAAATATCTAAATATCCTTTTTTATGTAATTTTGTGATTCTAATTCTGTTGATAGACCCTAACCTTTAGTGTCATTAATAAGATAGATTTTGATCACTTAACTTTTCTTGCTATTTATGCTAAGGATTGGCATTTTTAGATCTAATTCATATAAACAATTTGTAAGTAATCCATCTTCATAATAAACATCACCTTTATTCAAATCTAAATAAAAAACAGAAATAATATTTGTAGTAACTATTGGAACATAATCTAATCTATTATAAGGTTAGAAGGCAAAGTTAAATTACAAGTTTTTACAGCTAATGCAACAACTTTTGCTTCATTACCAACTCGCAAGTCCAAATTGCCTTTCCTCAATTATCTACTCCTTGTTAACATTTGAACGTTATTACAAATATGAGAACCACACCCATTATCTAATACCAAAGAATATATAACAGAAGTAGAAAGATTGATCTTAATTATAAACATACATAAACAAATAGCTTAATTAAGCTTCTTATCTTTTAGGTTAGTAAGACAAACTTTGCAATCCCTCTTCCAGTATCCATTGCCTCTATAATGAAAATATATGCCCTTATCATTATTCTTTTTCTTGACATAACTTTTTGATTTTTCTACTTTATAAGAAGCTTTTTGTTTTTTGTTCTTATTCTTCTTGAAGCTCTTTTCATTGCTCTTAAAAGAATTCTTAATAAGAACAAAACTCAATTTATAACTCTCCACTTTATTTGTATACAACTCCTTTTGATGCATAATTATAGTATAATCATTTATGTTTTCATGCTACCTCTGAAGCTTAGGAGATAAGTTAGTCAACATAACATATTTCTTATTTAACATTATAAATAAGACATTGATATGTCTCTCAAACTTCATTAGTTGTATATGAACTAGGCTCTGATGGAATTAGTGTCAAGAACATAAAATTTCTTTCTTACCTGAGACCAATTCTTAAGTTTGAAAACCTGTTCAAGAAATTAAGTATAATAAGCTTATTAGCATCTAAGATGCTACTCCTCAAGGATAAATTGCTATTAATTTTCTTTAACAATTAAAAGATATAAAAGAGCAAGTATTAGTTAATATCACCAAATCAAACATGATAAGGACTTTATTCAGTGGTGTTGGACCCCGAACTCTTCCTTGAAAATTTGATTTATTAAGTGAGATTAAATGAGAAATTAGGTAATGTCAATTTGAGCAAATTGCAAGGATGTTTTGAGGATAATACCGAAGAGTATGTGGAAGTTAGAATTATTAAATGAGGAATCGGTAGTAAGTT
>JANVCL010000214.1:8048508-8061586 GCA_026546855.1 Erythroxylum incrassatum | reverse complement strand
AATAATAATAATAATAATAATAATAATAATAATAATAATAATAATAATAACAACAACAACAACAACAACAATAATAACAATAATAATAATAATAAAACTAATAATAATAAAACTAATCATATTTTTATTTTCAGTTTTTTATTAAAAATTTCAACCAAACAGGTTTTTGTTTTCAGTTTTTATATTGCAAATTTCAACCAAACAGGTTTTCGTTTTTTAAGAAAAAAGCAGAAATCAAAAACAGGAAACAGAAATAAAAAATAACAACAAAAAAATAAAAGTGAAACCAAACGATCCCTTAATTATTTTCTTATTCATAATTAATTTTTAAAGGAAAAAATCTAAATTGGTCCTTGAACTTAGGTACGAGGTGCACAAAAGTCCTTTAACTTTTTTTAAAATCAAAATAACCTTAAACTTTTCCAAACTTTCTCTTTTAACCTTGAATTCTATGAGAGATTGAGCTTATACAACATGTTCAACCCTAGAGATTGAGCTTGTACAACATGTTCAACCCTAGTAGTATTGTATTTGTTAGAAAGAATTAAAAAAAGGATAATTTTGTTATTTTGCTACCAAAAAAGAACAGTATGTTAATAACTAAACATACCTTTCCAACATTTTCTTTGCCTACCGTCGATCTCCAGTATTTGTGTATGTGCAAACATCTCCGGTATATATGAACTTTCATTTTCTCTAGCGTCCACCTCTAGCCTCTTGATTCGATTAAGGTATCTCTATCTCCTACACTATATAAGCAATATGGGTTTTGTTGCTTCTTGCAAGTTCATTTGGGTTTTGTTGCTTCATGTGGGCTTATTTATTTTTTCTTACTAATTCAATCCTTACTTGCTAATAACCCTAACTCATCATTGCTTGGTTGTTGCTAAATTAACTGTTGTTCCAGTCACATTCCAAGCATACATAATCATGCAAATTATATTAGGATATGCAAATTATAAAGGACCAATTTATTTTGATAAGAATTTTTGTGTAATACTTCAATTTATTTTGTGCTTATAAGAGCAAAGTGTTTGGTGTTATAATTCAATTTATTTTAAACTAATAGGACTAAACCTTTTTTGTTACATTAAGTTATATTGGGTTTTTAACATCCTAACCCTTGTTTTCATTTTTAATTTGTATAGGACTTTGTTAATTGTAATAGATGGTAAATCTTCAAACTTTAGTGGAAGGGGTCGATGTAGAAGTTGAAGTCGTTTGGTTACTTCTTGGACCAATGACAATTCTAGAAGAAGATTTTGTGGATGCCCTAACTATGAGATATTTTCTTTATTAACAATCAATCTATTGGTATCTAGTAAGATAAATGTTATTGGTAACTACTACTATTTAACACAACACTATTGTAGGAAAGGGAATGTAATTTTTTTTATAGGGGTAGAAGAAGATTTCAGTGAAAAGGCAAAATGTATTATAAATAAATTGAGACCTGAGAATAAAAGGTTAAAGGTTGAGAACAAGAAGTTGAAATATGATATCTGCATGAGTAATAAGGTGGCTTGGTAGAAGTGAAAGTGACACTCAAATATACAATATATGACACAAGAAGATTGTAGAATGTCATATATAATTACAGAGTACATGTTGTAATATTTGTAACTATTTTTATAACTATAATTATTGAAAAGTTGAAGAATGTGAACTTCTTAAAATTTGATGTTGTGCCTTGGCGATTTGTTAGGACTATCTTGTTAGATTAAGGATATATTGTACTTATAAGGACAAATACAATATTAGCTTTTCTAGTGATATTTTTAGTTCATCTTATATCCAATTGTTTTTATATTCAATTGTTAGTAAATTAAATGGACATGATATGCACAACAACTCCAAAATGATAATTTCAATGCTTAACAAACTCCTAAATGGCATAAGTATTCTACATCTCTAGCAGTTATTTAACTAATTTATATTTCACCAACTTCTAAAATGTCACAATAATAAGCAATTTCAAACTTCAAATTCCAAGCAATTTCAAGTTCATTACAACTACAATTTTTAAACAGGTTCTAAATGGAATAATTTCCCAAAGAGAACATCACTATAAGTTCAAAACTCAAGTTTCACTTCCTCTTAAGGTTGAGACTCCATGCCTTCTTCTTTTTGCATCCCTCTTAGTGCATAAGGTAGATATGAAATGGCAAAATTCCCATAATTCCATTGCAATCCTCTTGGATAAAAAGGCGTTATTCCCACAATTCCATTGCAATCCTCTTGGTTGAAACTCAATTTCAATTTGGATATTAGAATATGCAGTAAAGGATCTTTGTGAGCTATCTAGTCTTATGATTTGAACATTATCTTTATGATGTTTAAACAAGAAAATGAACATAATTACTTAAACAAAATTTTGCATACTAATATTAACATATTCTAAATTTCAGTTAACTTACATAGTACTAAATTGAGTCAGTTAAATCATTCAAGTGTACTTTATATCCGCTAATCTTTCTCCCTTTGCCCCTACCCATGGTCCTACCTTTACCTCTTCCCCTCACTTTACCTCTCCCTCTAATTATTGTTTGCATGTTTTCTTATCTTCACTAGTTTCTTCAGCATATGTGATATTTTTTATACAGTATGTGCTGAATTCTTAAATTGAACTCCTTATTTTCTCTTAACATTGGTACTAGATGATCCTAGTACCTGTATATATTTTCTAAACATTAATTGGTTAATAGTGAAATGATAATATAAGAAAAGGTCCATAATTAATGAGAAATTACTTACATTTATAAGACTTTTGCACGATCTTTGGTTATTGCCTTGTTGTCCAATTTGGTGCAAGTCATTCTTCTTTCAAGTCTAGTCGCTTTTCGTATTTTAGGTTGCTTAAATTTCTCTTTTTTCCTATTTTTTAGGCCGACCAGGCATTCTTCTTATTGGAAGTAGCTTAATAACTTCACACATAGACTAAAATCTTTGTCCATCATGTGGCTCGAGAGTTTACTTCTATGCTTGTAACTTTGCTACACCATTTATCAATGTAGTCGTCAAGATTTTGGTGGTTATGGAGAATGGTAGCCACAACTTGAGGGCGTAGAATCTCTGTCAAATCCCAATATCTTCAAGTATAAGTACAGTAACTAATTCTCACATAAAACCTGTCTAATCCATATTACTACTAATTCTTACATAAAACATGTCTAATCCATGCTCAACTTCATATCCATCAGCTCCATTCCAATCAACAAAGCAACTAGAGCCCCTTTCTTAATCTCCTCTAACATAAACTTTTGGTGATATGTTACTATCCCATTTTTCCCCAAAATTACTTCTTGCATACATCCTATTCATTACCACCTTCTTGATATGCTCCAACATGCTAACTATATGCTTCACCTTAGCCTCTAAGATCCAACCATTGAAAGTCTCACTCATGTTATTATCTACAAAATCACACTTAGAATTGACGTTGAAACATACCTTGCACCATGTCTAAAGATACTATAATAAAGCTTCAACGCAACCTAATCTCAAACCATTTAGTGCATACAATTGATAATTAAGATTAGGAATAAATATAGCCTTAGTTGTCCTCCAAAACTAAAACTTTAGATCATCTTCATTCCATATCTATCTCCAATTAGTATAATGTGTTTTACACACCTTCTACACTCAATATTTAGTAAAACTATTTTCATTGCATGTAGAAGACCTTGTATAAAAATATAAATAAATAAAAATAAAAGTTTTCATTAAGTGTATATATATAAACATTTGTTATTAATTCAATAAAGACATACCTTTTTTCATGTCAAATATGAATATGAAGCCACTAACATCTCCAAGTTGTAGATTTGAAATGAAAAGCTCTGGGAACCACTTCCATATTTAAGTACACTCAACATCAACTACACCCCAAGCAATCGAAAATATTTGATTGTTTTCATCCCTTCCAACAGCAGCCAATAACTGTCTTTTACATATTCCTTTTAAGAAACATCCATTTAGTCCTATTATTGGTTTACAACCATCACTCTCACCTTTTTTACAAGCACTAAAACAAATATAGCACCTTGTAAAGATCCTTTTACCTTTATGATTAACGCTTATTCTAATTGTCCACCCTAAGAGTTTAGCAAATTCCTCCACGATTAATTTTGCTTTCTTATAAGTGTTTAAGCTCATATCCAACTTAAACTCCATCCTTGATAAGCATTTTAATTGAACAAACTTGATATATGGTTGTAACTCAATCATGTCTTTATAATGGCTTACAATCCATTTTGATATGATGATCTTATTGATGTTTGTCATTGTATAGTTTTGCTAAGGTTCATATCTCGTCACGAAAAAAAATGTTATCATTTCTCTCCAAACTTGCAAAAAGTAACCAAGGCCACTATGATCTATATATCACTCTCATTCGATTCTCATTTTTTATGTATTTCAAACCCAAATTCTTTGTAATGGGGTATTTAATTATGATCTCCTTAATTCTTTTGCATCTTTAAACTTCAAACCTACATCCCAAGTAGGAAGATTAGATGATGGATCATAATATAGGTTTCTACATTTACCTCTTCTTCATGCACTATCAACATCTTCATCTAAACTTATATAATATTAACTTGGGTACTTACAATATACTTGATGTCTTTTTCATATACAAAATCCTTTTATTCATTTTTATGCCATTTTTCATTTTCATGGTTTTCAATATCATTATTCACAATCTCATCTTTATTTATTTTCTTGGACTTCCTCTCTTTATATTTTGATTTGACAACTTATATCTCACCATCATCTCTTTCACTTTCACATTCCAAATCAGCCACCAAATCGCTATACTATCATCATTTTTAGCAAAAGCATTATGCACATCTTCATTAGGCACATTATCATTAGTAAAACTATTAGGCGTGTCATCATTAGCAGAAGCACTAGGCACATCATCAACAAAAGCATTAACACATCATATCTAGTATTCACACCATCATGCATAGTATTAACACCACCATGCTCAATAGCAACATCATCATGCTCATGATTTACAAATTCATGCTCTAAATTCAAAACATCAAGCTCACCATTATGTACATTATTCAAAACTTCATGCTTAATACACACATCTTTAATAAACACACCACTATCATCGTTGTCATTTAATAATACAATTTTTTCTTCAATATTTTCTCTATCATTTATAGTACTTACTCCGAAGATAAGCAGTTCATCCTCTATGTAATGATTATCTTCTTCTTTATTTGTTAGATCTATGTTATCGTCACCATCATCCATATTATCTGCTTTGATGCTTTCTCTTCATTATACTCACCTTCAAAATAAACATCCACTTTTCCATAGTTTTCAATAATATAAATCAAATCAAAATTTTTTGTGTCATCTACAATCTCAATCAACCCACCTTCTTCATGTTTTTTTGGTTGCCTATAATATAATTTCTCTAGTCTATCATACCAATTATGATTAGCAGTCCAATATAATTAATTAGGTCAATAATTTCCACTAATATTTTACTACCACCAATAAATTAAAATTAATTTTGCTTATCAATTTCTCCCCCATAGTGAAATAGACTTCCTTTTTCAATGAGGTTCCACATCCTAATAAAATAAGAATTAAAAGAGCAATAAGTTATTCAACCTCAATTATGAAGCGAATCCCTAATTTAATAATAAAACTTTCATTAAAACTGAAATCCTCAATTTAGCAAGAAGAGTAACCACATAAATTAGGAAAATAGCTAATTTACCTCACTCTAGATCAATTAACCAAACCATGCCAACGAGAGTCTCCTCTGTCACAAAATATCCCTCGTAATCCTTTAAGGCCACAACATGCATACAAGAATGACTATTTTCATGAAGGTTTTCCTCCTACTCCTTTATCATGAATATCTTGTCTTCCTCCACTCTTTAGTCACCAACATCTTTGTAATATCCTATTTATGCATTAAATCACTAATTTAATAATAGTTGATTCTATAAAAATTGAATTCCCCAATTTAAGAAGAAACTCGCTAATATACCTCGCTATAAACCAATTAGCCACACTTTGCCAATGAGAATCTCCTTCTTACTTCTCTGTCATAAAGATATCCCTCCTAACTCTCTAAGGCCAATCTCTTCCTCCACCCTCATTTCCAACCTCCTCCTTGACTCTGTCGTTTTTTTTAATTACTATCAAAATGTTGAGTTCTTGTTTAAGGGTTAGAAATTCTTACAAAATGCAAACGTTGGTTTTACATATTAAACTAAACGTTGTTTAAAAACTTCGTTAGTTGAAAAAATAAGTTGCAATTGTAGGAAAATAATGTAAATATATATTAACAGATCACCACAACATGATACATTGCCATAAAGGTGAAGCATGTTGCACAAGCTCAAAGTTCTAGTGAAGTGATGGTTAAAAGTGAAAATTTTCACAAATTTAAGGTTACTTTGGCAAAAAAATAAGTGTCGGGACTTTTGTGCTCATCACACCTAAGTTGGAGGACCAATTTAGGCCTTTTCCGTTTCTCTAAATATAAGTATGCACTATTTTATTTTGTATGGTGTTTTAAACTCTTATATGAGGTTTGTCAAAATAGTTACCTCTTCAACATATTGATAAAAGCTAGAAATTTAAAACTAAATGACGATCCAAACGAATAAAAGAAATCATATATCACATCGATTTCAAGTTTTTTCAGGGTGATTTATTATTTTTTATTATATAACTTATCATTTTTTTTAATTATTCTCATCTTAATTTTTTATAATGAATATTATTAATTTCGAGTAAATCATTTATTCGATTCCTCTATCTTTTAAAGGGAAATATATATATTTTTATAGAATATTATAATTACAAAAATAATGTATTGCTATTGTTAGATAAGACGAATAACATATGAGATTTATGCTTTTTTAGTAACAATTATTTGAAATAATAATTTTATTTATTTATTATGTTTGTATAATTTAACTAAAATATGTTATTTTTCTCTATCATAATTACGGAAAAGGGTACATATATCTCCCTTAATATTTCCTAAAAAGTTAACCCTTACCATTACCTATAGTATTTCATTAAACTTTAACGTTTTCAAAATAATAATAGTGTCACCTTAAATCCAAATAATAATAGTGTCACCTTAAATCCTAACTAAGTTTTTGGTAACTTTTAATATACGAGTCATAAATTCACTCTACGTCACATGACAACTAGACAATTTTGACCTACTATTGATGTGATCTTTAAAATAATTTTTTAAGCATTAATTAAAGGTATAATTTTCACCTTAACTATTCATAAAGGTTTAAATAAGTTCATATTGTTATTTCTATTGCCACTTTTCAGATACAATAAGTACTATTTTAATAATGTTAGGATGCAATGAATGTTATTTTAGTATCACTAGGGTGAAAAATGATGTGAGTTAATAATAGATACTTAATTATGCTTTTTGTAGAGCTATTAATCAAGAGAAAGAATTCTCTATCTAGCTTTATTCTCTCTAATTCTGTCCAGTTAATAAAACGTTGTCGTTTTAAATTAAATTTTAGGCAACTCAATCACTTAAATATAACTGTCACGCCCATAATATAAGTGTCATGGGCATGACACAAGTCACAGGTGTGACATTTAAGTCACGCTTATGAGTCTTTTTTATTTTATTTTTTGTCATTTTAATTTTAATTATACAACTATTAGTTTAATAAAAATTAATTTTAATTATGCTACTATTAATTTTTATAAAAAATTAAAATTAAAATGATAAAAATAGAAAAAAAATAATTGGTTTGTGTCACAGGCGTGACACTTAAGTCATGTTTGTGACACATTTTTCCATTTTTTGTTTTTTAATTATTTTAAATAAAAATTTTAAGATAAAAATTTAAATTTTAAAAATTGACTAATTTATAAAAATTGTGTAATTAATCTATAAATTATAGAAAAATGTTAAATAAAATTAAAAATTTTGATTAATTTTATTATTATAGTAGTATGCATGCATATTAATGCGGTATTAAATATCTTGTACATTTATGATAAAGTTTTTCTTTCTACAGAGAATGCTATTAAAATGCAAATAAATTTTACAATATATTATATATGTGGAATAATTTATTTTGATTTCAACGAATTATTTTAATTGATTAATTTACTAAAATTGTTTAACTAATTTATACATTATAGAAAAATATTAAATTAAAATTAAAAATTGATCAATTTTTTATTATTATATGTTCTATGTTTTTAATTAGATTTATAAACTTAGTTTTTTGTAAAGATAAATATCTAAAATCTAAATTCTTATGAAAATATTCAAAAAAATATTAAGATATAATACTCATGTCCTTATAATTTTTTTAAGTCATGCCCTTATAAGTCATTTTATATATAAACAACTAATACTAAATAGTTAATTTTACCAGTTGTTTATTAAAGATGTTTAATAAAATTAGATGTTTATATATAAAATTCTATAATTTATAAATTAATTAAATAACTTTAATAAATTAAAAAATTAAAATAAGTTAATCAAAATAAATTAGTCCACATATATAACATATCATATAATTTATTTGCATTTCACAAGCATTCTTTGTAGAAAAAACTTTATCATAAATGCACAATATATTTACTATTGCATTAATATGCATGCGGGCTAACATAATAATAATAATAAAATTAATAAAAAATTTTAATTTAATTTAATATTTTTATATAATTTACAAATTAATGAAACAATTTTAATAAATTAATTAAAATTTAAACTTTAAATTTTTTATCTTAATTTTTTAAAACATTAAAATTAAAATTAAAAAAATGTTATATAAAATTTATGTAGCGCTTGCGGATCATAGTTGTAATCTCACGAGTCCAATTGAGTCCCCTCTTCTGGGAAAGGGCTTGTGATTCTGCAATTTTGCTTAATATTTGATCAACGCAGTTCAATTGAATTCTATACTCTGTATTACTACATTCTACAAACGGATAGTTTTGAATTATTTCAACCTATGCCGGGGGGTGGGGGGGAGGAATGGAAACTCGAGTCCTCTGGGAAAGAACTGACATGAAAATGTAATGTGAAGATCTAGGAATTTCCTTCTATGATTGAAACAGTATTCCCAACATAAGCAATAGTGGAATGAGTTTTCAATCTTCACTGTTACGAATTTCATGCATATCATTGTTCTATGATGTGTACAGGCCCGCAATTTACAACCGTGTATTGGATTGATGAAACAATTTCTTAACACCGTCAAAAATTTAAATTGAAACCGTAACTTGGAAAGAGTAGGAAAACGGGTTTCTTGATTTCACTTAATAGAAATTGATTTGTACTGCTGCACTGTGCTTCTTACAGCTTGCTCAACAGGTAATCTTTCCATGCTTGAAGCACCATAGAACCCATGAACTCCCTTGGTTCTCTTCAGTATAAATTCTGCCTCTCTCGGACCAGATATTGGACCTGACAATGTGTTGAGAGAGAAGATTGTAACCTTCAGTTCGAGTGGTTCATTGTTGACATGAAGATGCCATAATTTTCAAAACTCAAACAAAGACAAATGTTTAAATAACAAAAATCGGTTTTTATTGATTATGCATAGAGCGCAGCAAATTTCTAACAGATGTAACTGCTGGAACTTCAGTTATGAAAATTAGATAGCTTGTTAATTTACCTCCATGGCACAAGACAATAACATTAGGGTTGATCCTATGTGCCACATCTGCAATAGATTGTACACGAACAACGCTTTCCTCAAGTGAGACAGCTGTTTTCGCACCAATAGATCCAGATGTTGTAAGCCCCATATGAGCCACAATGATGTCAGCTCCAGCTTTGGCCATTTCTGTGGCTTCATTTTGGTTAAAAGCATATGGCGTTGTCAAAAGACCCATCTTATGTGCCTTACCAATCATCTGGATCTCCAAGCTGACCATTAAAAGGGGAAATATTAGCTAGCATAAATACATTGAGGATGACCCAGCAAATTATAACACTTTAGATAATACCCATATCCCATTCCTGTCTCTTCCAGATTTTGCCTAAAATTGCCATCAAACAGGCCAACAGTTGGGAAATTTTGTACCCCAGAGAACCCAATAGATTCCAGCTGCCTTAGAAAGTAATCCATCTGGCGAAAAGGATCAGTAGCACAAACTCCGGCTAGAACTGGAGCTTCCTTCACTACCTGTAGATGCATTGATCAGTTCTAGCATTGTAGTATTACTTGAATAAATCCACTGAAGGTTTATGATCCCAAAATTTAACCAAGTTATTGTGACTACTGGCAGAGATCATATAGGCCAATTTGAAGATGAAGAAGAAATAAGGAAAGTGAGGAAAATGAGGGTGCTCCACATCAATCCTACTGCAAGCCCCAATTTCGGAACCTATTTGTAGCTCACAATTTTGCATGTTAGTTATAACCCAGATTGTTGCAAGGACAACTGATTTTCAAGCCTAAAGTTAGTAGATCTTGCAGTCGAACTACTTTTCCACTTTTCTGCTTACTCAAGGCAACTATTCACTTTTGAGTTTAATGATACAATAAACATCGCATTAGCACTTAATTCATTTTTCTTGTCTTAGTTTTCCATAATTATCATCATATGCAAAAGCTAACAACCAAATTCCAAAAAATTATAAAATGGTTCACAGTTCAGAAAAATGACAAAATAAAATGAATGTTTTATTTTTAAAAATTCAATATAATTTACAAACTTACAGGTAAAATTTCATTGGCCATGTCAACTACTATAGCATTAGCATCAGCAAAAGGCAATAAGCCAGCTAATGAACCCCTTCCAGCCATACGAAATCGACCTGAGTTGTACAGAACTATTAGATCGACACCACCGGCTTCTTCAAACTTTGCAGATATTCCAGTTCCAGCACCAGCCCCAATAATGGGATACCCTTTATCTATTTGATCTTTCAGTTGCTGCAATATTGCCCGAGTCCTTTGCAAAGTTTCTGTTATCATATGGTTTGTAACTGATAAAGTTTGCAACCAATTATGTTTCTTTGTAATTTAATCACGGTGCAGAATATGCTGGTCAACTTGTCCATTTATTAGATATGTCCAACTGATAGCACAGGACTTTCTCTCTATTGTTTTTCAGAGCTACAAATGACATAAACACTTTTCTACCACCAAAAAGCGCATAGCTAATAGATATGAATGTTTGGATGATAATCACACTGTACTCTACTGAGCTTAATAAATTCATGATATTAATTAGTAGAAGTGTTAGAAAACTGTCATTGACCCTATGATTTTGTTCCTACTTAATAAGGATTTATGATTATAATTAGATAGATCAATGCTAACAATGTGTTGGATAATTTTCGTAGATAAGTTTAGGAGATTATCTTCTAGGAAGTAAGTTTATCTTCTAGTAGATAAGATAGATATACTATAGACAGGATAAGTTAGTATATACGAAAAATCTAGTAGTTTGTAGTATTAGAATAGATTATACTCATGTATAAATTACATATAATCAGAGAAATAAAGCGGGTTTTTTTCCTGATATTTTCTATACCCTCTTGTTTCATGGTATCAAAGCTACTGATTCTGGTAGCCTAATTTTTCCAGCCACATCATGGCTGGAGTTCAACCAACCTTCTGTTCCTTTGATGAGTCCCAAACCTCATCCCAAACACATAGTTATGTAATACTTTCATCCCAAAGTCCATCTCCGTCTATTGATAATCTTTCGCTGCAAATCACGCAACATAGATTAAATGGAACGAATTTTCGAGAATGGTCCCAATCAGTCATGCTCGTAATCAAAGGAAGAGGCAAGGCTGGATATCTAACAGGGGCAATTCCTTAACCACACGAAACAACAGTCACTTACGGTGCTTGGGAAGCTAAGAATTCTATTGTCATGGCTTGGCTTATAAATTCAATGGAGCCAAAAATAGGAAGAACCTACCTAATCTGCAAAACTGCAAGAGAAATCTGGGAGGCTGTGCAAGAAATATATTCTGATTTGGAAAAAAACAGATCAAAAATCATAAATACTCAACAAGGTAATATGTCGCTTGCCGAGTATTATAAGTTACTTACTGAATTATGGCAAGAGATGGATCTATTTTATGCAGTAAATTGGGAGTGTTGTGCTAATGTCGAGAAGTATGAAAAATTATTGGAGAAGGAGAGAGTTTTTGATTTCTTGTAGGGACTCAATGTTGGACTTGATGAATTACGAGGAAGGTTATTTGGTTTAAAACCATTGCCATCAATCCGAGAAACGTTTGCTGAGGTGCTTAGGGAAGAGAGTAGGAAAAAGGTCATGCTTACCGCACACACTTTTGAACAAACCTCTAAAGGCTCAGCTATATTGACAAACTCTTGAAAGGAGTCTACTTACCAACCCCGAGAGCAAGAAACCAAGAACAAGGAGTGGTGTGACCACTGTGATAAGCCCTACCACACCCATGAGACCTGCTGGAAATTACATTGGAAACCTAAAAGCCAGAGAGTTCAACAAAAACGTGGAGCAGCACATGTAGCAGAATTCGATATCAGCAAATCCACAGGGCTAAACCTGTTCCCCTTGCAGATTGAATTACTCCATCAACTCTTGAATCAGTCAAAAATCACAACTGAGAAAGACTCTCATGACCAACAAATCTCTACTGCAACACTAGTGCATAAAAGTAACTTGTGTCAATCATTATTATCAAAGTCCCTAAGTCAAAATCTCTGAAATATCTCAAAGGCAGTCTAGGTAGAGGATTAATGTTTCGGAAAAATGAGAAAAGAAGCATAGAAGGGTTCACGAATGCAGATTGGGTTGGTTGTATTGAAGACAGTAGGTCAACATTTGGTTATTGTACTAAACTATGGGGGAATCTTGTCACATGGAGAAGCAAGAAGCAGTGCAGAAGTTGAGTTTAGGGCAATTGCACAACGAATTTGTGAAGTTACTTGGTTAGAGAGGTATGTAGGACTTACAGATCATCATTTCCTCCCCCACCAAAGTTTTCAGTGATAGTAAATCAACCATCAGTATAGTGAAGAATCCAGTTCAACATGATCGAACAAAACATGTTAGAATTGACAGGAGCTTTATCAAATGT
>JANVCL010000214.1:7989837-8005795 GCA_026546855.1 Erythroxylum incrassatum | reverse complement strand
GAACTAACTCACGCTTCTTCAATGCCACACACACACGTGAACTCTAAGTGCCGCACACTCTGGTTACTACACGCTCACCTCAACTCTGTTATTGCACAATCCAGCTCCTGTGTTGATTTCCTAATAAATTTTATTCTCTCATGTTGTATCTTAACATCAAGATGTGTGGAACGTTTTACACATAAATCAACATCACTAAGTCTTCACTACAAGGAAGAGAGGGGAATATCGGCGAAATTTTTCCCACCGAAAACATTCCGTCTGAGAATACCAATGGCGTCGTCGGTAATGACCCAACGCAATCGTCGTTTTAAAATGACGTCGTTTTGTGCAGGGGGAAACGTTAAAAATGTAACCAAAACGACATCATTTTGGGAAAATTTTTTAAAGCCTCTCTCATTTTCGCGCGCATCTGACATTCATCTTCTCCTCTGTTTCTTCGTCGTCTGTAGCCACCGTCTCCCATCCTTAGCCGCCGTCTGCTTACGTTGCCACCGTCTCCCATCCATCGTCACCAGCATTGTCTGCGTCAACAGTGTTAACCGAAAGTGGTAATGTTGTTCTTGAAACCTTTCCTCTCCTTCCAATACATTCGGTGGTTTTGTTTTTGGTTAATGTTGAGTTATTTTTTTATTTTAAATGTTAATTAGTGATTGTTAATGATAGTTTTGTTTGAATTTTGGAAATTAATGGAAGAAATTTGGGATTTTGTGTTGAATGAGGGATGAAGAAATTTTTGCACACCAAGTGTTTGACAAAATGCATCTAAGTGTTTGTCTTGAATTGTTTTTGAAGTTTAATTATTGTATGATTTTTTGCAACAAGTTTAGAATTTATTTGTTTATATATTATAGTTGTTCATACGAAAATTGTTATAGTAGTGTTATGATTGTTATAATTTTATGATTTTGAAATTGTATTTTCAATTTTTAAAAATAAAGTAAGATTATAATGTTAATATGACTACGTATTCATAATGAATATGTAAAAGATAAATTATTGTTTGTTTATTTTGTGTTCAAAATAAACAAGCAATATTACTTCTAATTATATTGTTATTATATGTTATATTGTTATAATTAAATGGAAACAAATTAAGATCAATTATGTTTAAATATGAATAATAAATTTATTTTGTGTTCAAATAAACAAACAATATTACTTTTAATTATGTTGGTATAATTTTTTATATTGTTATAATTAAATGGATACTAATTAAGATCAATTTTTCAAAGATATGAATAATACATTTGTTTTGTGTTCAAATAAACATACAATATTGCTTTGAATTATATTGTTATAATTTGTTATAGTGTTATAATAAAAAGGACACTAATTAAGATCAATTATATTTAGATATGAATAATACATTTATTTTGTGTGGAAATAAACAAACAATATTACTTTTAGTTATATTGTTATAATTAAATGGATACTAGTTAAGATCAATTATGTTTAAATAAAAATAATAAATTTATTTTGTGTTCAAATTAAAAATATTACTTGTAATTATATTGTTATGATTTGTTATATTGTTATAATTAAATGGATACTAATTAATATTAATTTAATTGAAATATGAATAATACATTTATTTTGTGTGAAAATAAACAATATTAATTTTAATTATATTGTTATAATTTGTTATATTGAATTATGAATAATACACTTATTCAGTGTTCAAATAAACATACAACCAAACTTTTAATTATATTGTTATTATTTGTTATAGTGTTATAATCAAATGGATACGAGTTCATGTCAATTTTCTTATATATATTGTTACTAATAAATGGATAGTAATTAAGATGGATTTAATTTAAATATGAATAAGTGACATCATCTGTGCTCAAATAAACAAACATTTTTACTTTTGATGAATGGCCTAGATTGATTTAGATATTTCATAGCAATTGTTCTATTATGTAGAATAAAAGGTTTATAACATATCAACAAATTTGTGTTTCGTTGTAGGTATTCTTTTGTTTCCATTACATACATTTGTAACAAGTTTGAAGAGCAGCCTTATCAGGTATTTAAATCTGTCCTCGCCATCATCTATTGATTACATTTGTGTTTCGGTTAAGGTAAGTGAATATGTTGTTGTGTACATAATTTTTGTAGTGGGTATATTTTGGGTCGTTCTTTGTGAGATGAACTGCATTTAATTATGAAAGTAATATAGGATGAGTGGAACTTATATTATAGTTGCAGTGACCTTAACTTGTGCAGTCGTTTTTTAGTTGATGCATGTTCCTTCGTTAGTAATTACCTTAGCTTAACTTCTCATTATTCTTCAGATTCTTCACGCAGTTCGTTAAAATTGACGATGACTTATAACAATTTATTAAAGTAAGTATTCATAATTTGATGAATACTTACTTTAATAATTTTTTAAACAAACCTCTAACATATATGATGAGAAACATGTATGTGAGATCTTTAGGATAGGCTCGTTTAGCATATTTGACACCATAAAATTTAACGGAACATCCGTCATGATTGAAACTAAGAGGCTAATCGAACAAAAATATGAGGAGGTCATGAGTGACTACTAGAGTGAGACTCAAGTCAGATGTATGATCTTACATGTTCTGTATACTATGCCGAGCATGAAGGACACTAACTATGGACTCACTGTGTTACATTAACATCCTTGCAGAAATGAGTTATGTTGATAGATCTTGGATGTATAAAGGAGCAATACCTGATGGTTACATTAATCCTAAATTTGTTGCTGGGGTTGAAGCCTTTATTCATTATGCCCGTTCCCAATCTACATATATGGATGGGCCGAAGATCAGATGTCCATGTAAAAAGTGCAAACACAAATGTTTCCTTTCGATTGAGGACGTGAATGGGCATTTGCTGAGAAAAGGATTTGTCCCAAATTATTACTTTTCATTGAAATGCAGGAAAAGTCTATGGGCGTTAGGCCTATACCCTATCAGTTGTTCTTACATACGCACACCAAGAAACGTGATGATGTGACATTCGTAAACAGCCGATGTCGAGAACTTCATATATGTTCATTTCATAGTTTAATATTCAATCTTACTTTTAATTATCACTTAATAATTATAATATACGCATTGTCTCCTAATAGGACTAAATACAACAAACAATTGAACAACAGTCACAGGATGAACTACCTGTTGATGAGACTCAGGTATATTTTGATGCAGTGGGTGGCAGGGATAATCGGAGAAGGATCTTTGGCCTAGGCTCATCTGCCAACGCATTTTATTCACAATCTTCCACTATGTCATCAACAGCAGCATCAAGTTCAGAGTCGACAACGCGACGTATCAATCAGCTTGAGGCCACAGTGAATACGTTGATGGAGGTAATAACCAAGCTAAGAAATGCATAGACGAAATGAGAACGAAGGATATAGACTCACACCAGCCATGCTCACCAAGACAATAGGATTATTGTTGTTATAACTTTGGTTATCAGTTATATACTATTTAATGTTACAATTTGCAGTTAAGAATGGTTTCCCTTTTCATGATCATTTATCTTTTTCTATAACCAAATTATATGGGTTCAAAACTCCTAAAATTATGTAACGATAATTTATAATTGTTCAAATCGGAATCCAATTTAACGACTAGATTTTGAGAATTGTCATTCAACTAGACATTAACAGAGATTCATAGGTGATGTCGGCGATCTAAGAGGAACCGCCTTCTGAATTACAATAGGGGTATATTTGATTAATGTCTAACATTACCAACGGTATTATTTACTGTCGGTATTGGGCACGTTATGTACCGATGGAAGTGTCGGTACATGTAGCAACTATCTCCGACGGAACCGTCGGTATCATAAAGTTGATCTCTGATGGTTCCATCGGTGAAACTCCACTCCCTCCCTGACGGTTCCGTCGACGACAAGCACGCTAACTATTCCGACACTTTTCCAGTTCAGTCGGTAAAATATTACCGACAGTTAGTTCTTATCGTCGGTAATAAATACCAACCGTGTCGGTGCCGACGTCGGCCTCCATCGCACTACTACGTCGGTAAATGGGGTTACCGACGGAATTCCCGTGATTACCGTCGATGAATTCCGTCGATAACTCCTTATTTTCTTGTAGTGCTTCACGTTAATTACTGCAATCAGAAAACCACTACGCCTTCAACCAAACATCTCACACACGCCCACAGTAACTTAACCGTGAGTCACTTTTGATACTATATTCAACTAAAAATCTGCTTATGTGTAGCCAACAAATATTCTTCAAAGATACGTGACATCCACAACTTCAATGATACACCCACATCAACATTTGCCGCACTCCCCTAGGTTTCTTCAATTTACGTATACGATTAGACTTCTATCATAAATCAAACAACTTACAATAGTCCAATAACCAACTAACGCAATAGCCCATTGACCTATTGAAATACACTTCCCTTATGCCACACACTCCCACATCTGCTTGTATACGTGTATGATTTGGACTTCTGTTAAAACGCAATCTACACCTATAATTTGGACTTTTATTAAAACACAATCTGCACTCATCTTTATCAATTTATATAATAATTTTAATTTTTTTATATGTTCAATTTAAAATACTAAAACTAAATAAGGTATATATATAAAATATATCCTAACAGCTAATTTGATAAAAAAAAAGCGTCTAATTTCAATTGAAATAAGCGTTAAACTTGAAACAAATATATGTAAAATTTGTCTGACGAAGCAACCTATCAAAGAAACATTCAATAGTGAAGAGTTTACCGTTTGGCAGTCTAATATTGTAATGTTATAGTAACTCGGTCTTTTGAACTCGATTGAGTGTAAAACTTGACACGAGCATTATTATTTAAAAAAGACCATAACTTTTATTAAAAGAAATAGAGTTCTTGAAGAAGAGACGGATGAAGATATAAAAAAAGTCTTCGTCTCATCTGAATTATTGAAAAGAAATCAAATTCAACCAAATGACTAAAAGCGATGAGGAGGAGAAGAGGTAAGTATTGATTTTATTAACAAACCATGTCTGTACTGAGAAAGGAACTGAGGTTGTCCTATATGCGTCATTGTGTGTATAATTTACTTCCAAGTTTTCATATTTCATCATGATGTTCCACATCTTCAGAGCCTTTGTTGAAACATTGAATCAAAGACCTTAAAATTTTGATTTTCATTTGGGTTTACTCATGGTTTTTCAGCTTTTTGCTTTGGCTTGTTTCTTTGAGGTTGAAGATTCTCCACGGTAATTGTATAAATTTTGTCGTGATGGTTTTGTAAAAGAAGCCATAAGAGTACAAGAATTATGCAAAGGAACGGAATATATCGACCACAAGAAATTTGCATGACAGATCAATCGTAACCTTTTTTAATTGGAACGGAATATATATATCGACCACAAGAAATTTGCATGACAGAGCAATCGTAACCTTTTTGAGTTGTTTCTTTTCCATCATCAATTCTGGGTGAAATGCAGCATCTACCACACGGGAACTGTGATAGATGGGTTGCAGAGACAACTTGTGGTATGATAAAACAGATCTTTAATAGAGATAAAAGATAGATAATAATTCCATATTAAACTGCCTTTTACGGTGAAAACTCGCATTGTATTTAACATGTTCGTCTATTATATAGTTGCCAACAAATCATTTTCTGTTATGTATCTAAGACAAGCTCATTTAACCAAGCAATTGGCTGGATTCTTTCATTTTTATTTTTTAGCCATTGACCAGCTAAGAGAGCATCAACTAAGGTCGACGTTGACAGGAAACATATTAATGTCGACCACAAGAAGTATATAGATATTACTAGCAGTAGCTGTTGTGGACTGCTGCTAACAATGGACACGGTGGAGGATTTACGGGCGGCTCTTATCTCTTAGATTTTTTTTTCCTTCTTTTCTTGTGGTTCAACTTTTATTTTATATCATTTTTAGGGACCACGAGTGAGCATCAATCAACCCTAAATAGTATCGTTTGTTGTCTTATCGAAAACTTGCAAGATTCACCGCGGAAAATTCATGTCGGCCACCTACCGGAACAGTATGATTCCATGGTCAGAAACGTGGAGCTCCTGGATCTGGACCCCAATGACTTTCAAGTTTCAAGTCACTTCACTACATGTCCGACAGTTTGCTTACATCATTTACGGTAACGTAATCCGGTTAATAAGTGGTGACGGAAGCACTTGCACGCAAGTGGTGGGTAAACAGTTTGGTGAGATGGTTGTGTCATCTAAGGCACATGGTTTAATTAAATGCAAATTCTTGATCTTACATCCCACGAAACCCATGCAAAAAATATGTGTTTTAATTGACTTCCAATAATATGTGGTTTAATTCAATGCAAAGCCATATGTGAAACCTTCGTTCCACGAATCCTTCTACAGTTGTATTCATTCACACTTCAGCATAATTTATTATAAGCTGATTAGATAAGAACCGTTAATTATGGTACACAAGAACCTTAATCCAACAACCCCAAGATTGTCGTCTACTGACGTTGTATGATTACGTAGACAAAAGTTATCAAACCCCACACCCTTGTTATGTAATTTTTTAACATGATTAAGCTTTCATCTTAATTAGTGCAAATAGCTAGCTGGGTCTATATATAGAGGGGCATTTCCCTGACCACATCACAAGCACAAAAGAGAGAGAAGGAGTGAGAGAGAAACACAGAGATAGCAACAAAAAGACATTATGGCAGTTGATCAAGTACTTCACATGAATGGCGGAATAGGAGACACAAGTTATGCCAAAAACTCACTATTACAGGTCAGGCATTTCCTGTGACGATTGTGCTTGAATTCAACTCTCATTTCTTTTTCAACAATATTAAGAAACAGCTCTAGATGCCTAGGATGTTACAACATTCTTAAATCAATGCAAGTTTTATGAACTATGCTTTTTCGTGAAACTGATTTTGTTGTCTGTTGGAAATACAGTTAATATATTTTGGTTTACTTAGGATATAAGAATACTACTTCAATCTAAGAACTCAGCTTATCTAGAAAGCTAAAACCTACTAACTTATTTGTCATGCATGACTAATAGTTGAACGCAATTTTCTTTACGTTGTCTCTCATCGTGGTTCGTTCGTTATAACAAGTGCAAAATATTGTCGTTCAAATCTGTCAACAACTGTTTAGATGAGAAGCAACTGATGGGTTTTGCTCCTTTTCAAACATACAGAGAAAGGTGATATCCATGACAAAGCCAATTTCTGAGGAGGCCATTACCAATCTGTACTGTAACATCCTCCCTACGAGTCTCGCCATTGCAGACTTGGGATGTTCTTCAGGACCAAACACTCTATTTGCTGTATCCGAACTTATCAAAGTTGTTCAAAAGCTCTGCCAGAGGTTAGGCCACCAAGGACCAGAGTATCAGGTGTTCTTGAATGACCTTCCAGGAAATGACTTCAACAGTATTTTCAAGTCCTTGTCAGGCTTCCAAGAAGAACTGAATAAACAAGTAGGACCAAGAATTGGGCCATCTTTCTTCACTGGAGTTCCTGGCTCTTTCTACGGCAGGCTTTTCCCTAGCAGCAGTCTGCATTTTGTCCACTCCTCTTACAGTCTCATGTGGCTGTCCCAGGTAGCACCGAACTCTGCTTCATGTTCGGTTTTCTTGAAATTTAGTCTGAAATTAAAGTTTTCATCTCGTACATCATCAGGTTCCTGAAGGGCTGGAGGAAAACAAATGGAACATTTATATGGCTAGCACTAGCCCGCCAAGTGTGATTAAGGCGTACCGCAATCAATTTCAAAGAGACTTTTCGTTGTTTTTAAAGTGTCGTTCAGAGGAAGTGAGAGCAGGAGGTCGCATGGTTTTGACAATTCTGGGGAGAAAGAGTGAAGATCCATGTAGCAAAGAATGCTGCTACATATGGGAGCTTTTGGCCATGGCTCTCAAAGAAATGGTCCTAGAGGTACTTACACTTGCTAATAACTTTTCTCATGTTTCTTATACATTCTCGGAATTGGATTGGAAACGAAGATAGCAACACATATGGTAACTATGCAATTGATCATGTAGAAAATAATACTTTCCAGTAATAAATGAAATAATTAAAATTATTATGATATAAAGTTATCTAATCACGGAAATATGAGTAAATTAAAATTATGGATATCAGTTCACACTAATTTTATGTACATCATTGTTACTACCTTTTGACAAATTTAGAGAGCGCGGAGAATTTGTTGTTATTGCTAACCAATAGTTGACTTTTGTCTCCTATTTCAACAACCCTTTGATGTTGGACACTCTTCGTTGCCCTTTCCATTACCTTTAAGGTTGACCAGTTTAGAACCACACCTATCTTTAGTTAATTATAAACTAATTACAGGGAAGGGACTAATGCTAAGGTATGTATCAAGACCCATCTTTTATGTTTAATTATTACTTTCTACTTAGATGATAAGTAAGCCCTTCATTCAACCACTACTTTTGAATAACATAAGCAAGACCAATTGAACCAGGCTTTTAATGTAATCAGTACTATAGGCCTTGTGAATGTGAGCTTGGAAGACAGTACTGATGATTCAAACTTTTTGAGGGTGGAATTGCAAGTGATGAGACTGTTCTTGCTTTATATAGGGACTGATAGAGGAAGAGAAACTTGACTCCTTCAACATTCCTCAGTACACACCGTCACCACTGGAAGTGAAAACCCAAGTTGAAAAAGAAGGGTCTTTCGACATAGATCGCTTGGAGGTCTCTGAAGTGAACTGGGACGCTTATGCAGATGAGCTAAACCTAAAAGGTTCATTTGAAGACGGTGGATACAACGTAGCAAAATGCATGAGAGCTGTGGCTGAGCCATTGCTTATGAACCATTTTGGTGAGGCAATTATTGATGAGGTTTTCAGTAGGTACAAGGTCATCGTCGCAGATCATATGGGCAAAGAGAAGACTCAATTTGTTAATGTTGTTGTGTCGCTGACTAAGGGGAGAACAGTAGTTGATTTGGATTGAATATTATGTAAGAAAATGTGCGGTCTTCTGTTGCCAGTTTGTTTATTATGATAAATAAACTACATATTATCTTATTATATTCACTGATATGATTTCCTACATAATATTCAAATGTTTATTAAAATTTATAGTTTTTTTATATAATTTTATCTTATTATAATTCTTTGAATTAGATATTTTATCAAAATCTTCTTTGTATAGAATATAAATGAAGTTTTATAACTCAATTTTGAATTAATTGAAAAGTTCTAATTCAATTAGTATGGTTAAATACAAATTGTGAGGCTTTAAAGGGGCTGTAAATTATAGGCCTGGCTTAGGCTTGAAAATATGCTTCTGTATCAAACATGAGTAACGAGTTGTAAAAAAGTGTATATCATCTGATTATGATTCATGCGCCGGATCTTATTGTGGAGCTTTTTTGTAAGTGTTGAAGGACATTGGACGTTGGACATTGCTGAGTATGGCAAATTTGAAGGAGTTGGCCAAACTTACGTGTCCATGCATTAATTTCTCTATGATGTTCATGCTAGCCTTTAACTCCAAATTTTATTTTCCTTCCAAACCTTGATTTATCAAAATCAAACTACAAGTTTACTGTACAGCAACTTAACCATAAACTTTTTCCTCAAAGAGTAAAAGATGTCAAACTTTTTAATAATTTTATTCATTTCATAAAATTTTTCATAAAATGTTTAAGATGACTAAATATATTATATAATTCTTTCAAAAACAACTATTTTATAATCTTTTTTATTAATCCATAATAATTTGTATTTGAAGAATTTAAAATTCCATATTTATGATTATGATGGTTTTTCAATAATTTTAATCATAAAATAATTTTAAAATTAGTAAAATTATATAAAAAGTTTTAAATGAAGAAATATCAAGATTTGAGACCAAATATTTCCCACAATCTAAGGTTTGGATAGCCAATAATTGTTGAAAAGTAGGTATAATTGTCAGCCTTTATATTAGAAGAAGCAAAAGGTAAAAAGAAAGAACGAAAGAACAACTAAAGTTAAGTGATACAGCCACATCATGAGACTTGCCACAAGGGAAAAAGTTTTATTATAATCAATACCTTCCTTTTGATTATATCCCTTGGTAACAAGACGGGCTTTATAGGTTTCAACCTTTCCGTCTACTCCAATTTTTTTCTTAAGTACCCATTTACATCCTATGGGCTTTATATCCTTCGAGGGATCAATCAAATTCCATACTTCGTTGATTCTCATAGATTTTAACTCGGATTCTATGGCCTTAAATCACTTCTCACGATCTGGACTTGACATAGCCTCTTCGTAAGTCTCAGGGTCATCATCAATATGATTATCCTCATCACCTTGCACCATTAAGTTTAATTTATCTAGTGCACGACGATCCCTAGTATACCTTTTAAGAGGCTCATGTCCAATAGGTTCTTCCTCTACTTGATCTTGTTGTTGCATTGGTTCTTGAACAAGTTCATTAACCAGTCCATTCTCCTCAATGGTTGAGGCTAGTACCTTATATATGTGTTAATTTCAAGACATTAAGTAAAGGTTGCTCAACATGCATCTGATGCTCTTAAGCTTGTGTTGATTCGTCAGAATCTTTAATTTCATCAAGATTTATTTCTACACCATGGCTTCCTCTATTAAGGAATTCCCTTTCTATAAAGGTTGAATTTCTAGTCACAAACACTTTATGTTCAGAAAGGAGAAATAATATCCCATAGTTTCCTTGGGATAGCCAACAAATCTACACTTGTCAGATCCTGCTTCGAGATTATCTGGTAGCAATCTCGTAATATAAGCTGGACAACCCCAAACTCTCAAATGTTTTAAGTTAGGCTTTCGTCCTTTTCACATCTCATATAGAGTTTTAGTGACTGCCTTAGTGAGAACTTTATTTAATAAATAGGCAGCGGCTTCTAAAGTATATCCCCATAGGAAGATAGAAAGATCAGTGAACCCCATCATGGATCTCGCCATATCCAATAAGGTTCGATTTCTCCTTTCTGAAATACCATTGTGTTGTGGTGTTCCTGGAGAATTCCTCTAAGACAAGATTCCATCTTGCCTTAGATAATCAACAAAATCATCACTAAGATACTCACTGCCACAGTCAATTCTTAGTGCCTTAATACTCTTACCAGTTTATTTTTCAACTTCACTACGAAATCTTTTGAACATTTCAAATGATTCAGACTTGTGTTTCATAAGATACATAAATCCATATCTTGACATATCATCAATGAAGGTGATAAAAGAAGAATATCCACCTTTAGCTTGAACTTTCATAGGCCCACATACATCAGTATGTATGAGTCCTAAAAGTTCACTAGCTCTCTCTCCAATTCCAGTAAAAAGAGATTTGGTCATTTTGCCTTTGAGACAAGATTCACAAATTTTATATGATTCATAATCATATTGACGAAAGCATCCTTTCTTGTGCAACTTGTTTACTCTTTTCCTCCAATATCACCAAGTCTACAATACCAAAGGCAAGTTTGATTTGCATGATTATCTCTTTTCCTTTTTTGACCAGAAACATTCATAATTGGATAAAGAATTATTTCAAGTAAGACATAAAGACCATATTGTAAATAACGACTGATATATAATTCATCACCATAAAATATATTACATTGGTTATTTTTAAAGATTGTATGAAATCCACGTTTGTCTAATGACAAAATGGAAACAATGTTCAAAACAAACTTAGGAACATAATAGCAATCTTCTAATAATAAAGTATTTCCTGTAGGCATAACAAGAGAAATAGTTCCTACAGTTAGGGCAGCAATACTTGCTTCATTCCCAACTTGTAGCTTAACTTCTCCCTTCTTCAATCTCCTATTGCTACTACCAGTATCTAATACCCATTTAGTCTAATCAATAGTAGTTAAAGAAATCATGAAAACATTTTTCATAAATTTCCTGCCTTGTTTCTTGCCTTTCAAAGTAGCCAAATAATCTGGGCAGTTCCTCTTCCAATGTCTCTTCTTTGTATAGAAGAAACACTCAACATCCTTTTGGTTAACTTTCTTATCCTTACCATTGGATTTGCTCCAAACACCCTTGGGTACAAGATAATTTTTCTTGGGCTTCTTCTTGCCCTTCCACTTACGCTTAGAAGAGTTACTAACCAGGTTCATAGACCCTAACACTTTCACCTTCTCAAATGATGGTGCTTGATTTCCATAATTGATCAACAAGTTAAGTATTTCATGAAGATCACAGTCCATCTTGTTCTTGTTAAAATTAATAATGAATGGTGAAAAATGTCAGAAAGAGATTGTAAGATCAAATCTTGAGACAACTCTTTCCCTAGTGAACACCTTAACTTCTCAAGTTGTTCTATAAGATCAATCATCTTAAGAACCCCTATGCATCAGCGTCATTAATTCCCTTAGGAGGCGCTTCCTTCATAGGTTTATCGATCACATTGATAAGTTTTTCATGCATGAGAACAATTTTCATATTGCAGTACCAATCATCAAAATTGTTACAAACTAGCTTGTTATCATAAAAAAAATGCTTCGTAGTGATATAGTAGACATTTTTTAGAAATTTAATAAAAAGAAAACACTAAAATAAGAACACAATCATATATCATTAAGACATGGACTTTTATCTAAATGATATAAAATCTTTAAAACATGAATGAGTCCCTTAATTGTCAAGTCGTTACTCATGCATAATTAAAGAGTGATAAATTTCCTATTTTATCATATAAAATTTATAGTAGGCTCAATACTATATAGTCTCGTGGTTGTCAAGTCGTTCCTACTAGTATAATTTAATTTATCCATCTAAGTGACGGAGAATTAATTAATATTATACTCCCTAGGTATTCTAGGCCAAAAGTATAAAATTAAGTAAATTTTCCTCACACATGCATCATATGCAATAGAAAATATTATTTATCCATGAACTACACGCTACCTAGTTATTAGGTCATTCTTTGTAAACAAAAATAAATATTATTATCTTCTTGGGTGGAAAATTCGTTTTGATAAAATATCATATATTATATCAAAATAAACTCAATAATTTTAAATCGTCAAGATTTCATGTTATTAAACAACTTTAATAAGACTAGTGATCATGTCACCTCTTCAAATATCATTTACAATTAAAGTCGTTTATCAATATAAACTCTTAAGTTTTATATTTCTGTATCCACATGAAAACCAATATAAACTCGTGCATGTTGAATGAGTAACATGTAAGTTTTCAACATCTGGACAATGATAATTAATGAGTACCATGCATATGTTCAACATCTATCTCAAACACTTTTAAGACCATGTTTTTCAAACCTTCTATTACACCATGCATATGACACCTATTAAATGTGCTACTGTGCATATTTGGTAACACCAACTGTGAGCTTATCAAATGCCATGCATTTTATCTTGGATTCTGTTTTCAGAATTCAACCCTTCAGAAAAACATAACACCTATAACACAGCTCTGATACCATAAATGTTGGGACCCGATCTCGAAACCGGATCCCAACCGAAAAAAAAACAAAAAACTGAAAGCATTTGGATCATAAAGCGACAAAATCGAAATAACCAAGCGAAACGAAAGGCGAAAGAATCGAAAGTAAATCGAACATAACAGAAATGAATCGAATATGAATCTAATCGGATAATTGGATAACAAAATGTGGAAACAAAATTGAAAGCAAAAATCGAAGGAACGGATTTCGAAGCGAAACGAATTGGAAGCAAATCGAAAACGAAGCAAACAAACGGTTCAATCGAACTGAAACGAATTTCCGACATCCGAGAACTTAAACTTTTTTGACAAAACAAAAGGGTTGCATTGGAAACCTTAAGACTAAACTAATCCGAATCGGTGTATATTTTTTTTTCTTTTTCAGTCTTTAATCAAGCAAATTCAATTTCCCCTTTTTGAATTCATCAATTCCATAACCTCAATTTATTTTATCCCTCATATGCAAATCATAACTATCAATTACACAAAATCTTACTAATCCTTTCTTGTAACATCCCGGTACCAACGGGAAGGGTAAAATAGTAAATATGGGTTAACAGTGAGAGCTTAGTAATGCAATTACTTGTTTATGCATTATGTGACATACATGTATTGTGAAAAATGAATTTGTTGCACATGAAATTATTTGTACATGCATACATTGACTTTCCCGGTATATTTGGTCTTAATTGTGAATGGGGTGAGAATTATGGGTTATTGATTTTGAAAATTTATTTGGAAAGTGCCATTATTGATTTTATAATATTGGAGAATTTTAGGAAATTTTCTGGAATTTTTCGGGGTAAAAACCCGGAATAGGAAAAATGCCTGGCGGCAGACCAATTGGTCAATGGTAGTAGAATTGATTGCATATGGTATTGGATTATGGACATATGGTTATAGGAGGTCTTGACAAGTGGTATTTATTGGAAATTGGGTTAGAATTAATTATTTGAGAAGGATGTATTAGAAGGGTGACACATGGCATGATATTAGCCAAGTATTTATTTAAAATAACCTAAGGTGTCTTCTTTTAAGCTCTCTTATCTATCATTCACGACACACTCCTTTCAAAGACCATTAGAATTGTTTTATTGGTGATTTTGTTTCCTCCATCTTCGTGGCTTTTCTCTTCTTCTCCATGGATTATGTGTTCTCCTCATATCAAGCCAAGTTCTATCATCTTCTTCTTGTTTCCTTGTCTTCTTGCCTTCTTCTTCTTACTCTCCATACAAACAAACCTCTCTCTACCCTTGGATGTTGGTGATCGATGGTGATGGGTGAAAACTAGGGCTTGGTGGATTTCTTGAAGAACTTGGAGATTGATTGCTTCATCAAGTAAGTTTTGCATCATATGTTATGGGTATAGTACAAATTGAAGCTAGCATGATGAAATGATTGAGTGTTATTGTGTTTGTGTTAAACTTGAGATTAATAGCTGTTCATACTTGTGTTTTAAGTGTATATGTTGTGTCTAATTCATGAAAATGTTTAGAGAGAGCTAAAATTGTGTATGATGTGTTGAAAAAGAGATAGGATGAGCATACAAGAGTAAATGCCCTGTTTTTGATTGTGTGAAGTGTTGACTCATGAATTGGTTGTGATTGATTACTTGGCTTGAATTGAGTAGAGATGGATGGAAAAAGAAATGGAAGTGTTGCACTAGGTAGATGATGGATTAGATGAGTTGAATATAGAGTTTGAAGATGTGAAAATCTGGATATTTTGCAATAGTTTGATTTTGAGTGTGCTTGTTTAGCTAAATACTTGCTTTGATAGTTGGCTAAATGAATTGAGGCTTAATGTAAGTGAAAATAGAAGAAATGGACTAGCATGTTTATGAAGATGATGAGTGGGAAAGTGGTCTTGAAGAGGTCTAAATGATGTCATGAAGTAAGGAAATAGCATATTGAAAGTATTGTGAATAGAAGTATATGATTGTGTTTCATTTTGAGTGTTTTGATGCAATAGGAGACATAACTTGGGTATGATGGGTTTTCATGACCTTGATGAATGATGAGATGAAAATAGATAGATGAATGCAATGAGTTGGGAATTGAGTGGTTAATGTAATCTATGTGATGTAAGAGTTTATGAAGATATGAATTGGGAATAGATGTTTGAGTCAACTTGAGATGTTTCTATGTACATGTCTCCATGTGTACTCCATGTGAATGAGTGCTTGTTGAGTTTGAAGTGTTTAGTATGTAGACTTAGATGGAAATGGATTTTGATGAATGATATGCATGAGGATTGGAAGTTTAATGCAATTAGATTGATGTTTGTGTTGTTATGAAGTAGATTTGTGATAGAACAAGTGAATTTGATAAGATTATGGGTTTATATGATGATAGGATGGGTGTAGGAAGCTTGGAAAAGGCTTTGGGAGAGTGTATTGGGGTTGTGTGTCCGTTAAACGGACATGGGTGTCCGTTTAACGGACTGTCTCGGGTGAAATTGGAGTGTTTGGTCGATGCGTGTCCGTTAAGCGGAC
>JANVCL010000214.1:7958644-7974246 GCA_026546855.1 Erythroxylum incrassatum | reverse complement strand
ATGGGTTTCGGATAGGAGGTCCGATGATTGTGTACTGGGAATTGTGATATTGAAGTGCTAATTGAATGTGAATTGGATGAACTAAGTGTACATAATGTGTTTGCTAAATTTGTTTGGAATGCACAATTACATATGAATGAAAGTGTGATTTCTCAACTTAATTGTTGAATGCCGGAATAAGGTCCGATGACATGGGAAAATGATCAAATGAATTTATGCAAATGTGAGTGTTGCATTCCATATCATGGCTGCATAAAACATAAAGGTAGTTGTGACCAGAGTAGCTAACAATCAGAGCTTAAAGCTCAACGAGTGAAAATGAGCTTTGAGCTCAAAAGTGATTTAGAGCCCCAGGTTCAACGTTTAATGAGCCCTATATGGGACAGTCATCAATGAGCCCAATATCTAATAGATACGGGACAGTTTAGGCACTCGGTCACAACAAAGTAATAAATGGATAGTGGGTCTCATGCACATATGCATAATATGATTGATGAAATTGTATTGACTGGGAATGTGAAATTGTATTGAATGGGAATGTGAAATTGTATTGCATGGGAATATGAAATTGTATTGAATGGGAATATAAAATTGTATTGAATGGGAATATAAAATTGTATTGAATGGGAATATAAAATTGTATTGAATGAGAATATGAAATTGTATTGAATGGAAATGTAAAATTGTATTGAATGGAAATATGAAATTGTATTGAAGGTGACTGTGAAATTGTATAGAACGTGAATGTGAATTGTGATAGTGAATATGAAATGTGACCTAATGGGAATGAAATTATGAGTTGTGTAACTGGGTGAGCCATCAATGATGGTCACTCACTGAGTTCGCAAAACTCACCCAAAATTTGCATATAATTTTCAGGTTTCAAAAGAATACCCCGTTATGCAACTGCTCACAAGGGAAAGTTAGAGGTCAGGATCAGTTCATGTCTGCATTAGGATTTTCTTATTTTGTATATAGTCCGCGATCTCTGTACAGTGTATTTTTGAAAGTCTCAGTCTGTAATGAGTGATGCAGTATGGGAATATTTGTAAATGGGATTAATGACATGCGGATTTGTTTATATTGTATCAATTTTGCCAATGTTTGCAAACGTTTGTTTATGAAATGGGCCCATACGGCCCCAAAATGGAATAGTTTGTGTTTCTAAAGGGTTATGAATGAAATTGGGCCCTAATTACCCATGGAACTGTGGATTGTAATGCCTTAAAAACAATGTGCTATCGACTTCTAACTTTCTTTGGCCCAAATTAAAAATGGACTTCTGATTATGTTAGTGTTTTAAACAAAAAGAAAAATTATACCGGTTTATGAATGATTGACTGTTCTAGCATGCTACCTTCGCGGGCACGGACTCGGATATCACCGTCGATGTCGAGTTCGAGTCTTGCAGAAGTGGGGTGCTACAATCCGAAACTAGTCACCACATTAACATTCTTTGATGAATTAATGTTAAGAGTTATATTTTGAAAAGTCAAATTAGGATAAAATTCTTTATGTTCAATTAAATTCTCGATGATAAGTCAAAGTACTACAGTTTAATAGTTATATGTCTTTAATCTACCTATTGAGATGAAAGTTACCTTTATTAAAATGAAAGTTATCCATTAACCCTTGATATCATATTTAAATTATAGAATTTAAAGTAGAATGCACATGACCATGTTCTTTATGTACATAAATATAGTATTTTCTATACGAAGTTGTATTACTATTATAATAAAAATGTGAAAATTTCAATATGAACAAGTGGTTTATACTAAAAAGGACTATTTTTTTCCTAACAACAAAAAGAGTTAAACATTGTCACAAGCCTTTCCTCTAAGAAGCATTAAAGTTGGTGAAAAAAAGTTATAACATATACAACCAAGAAAGGAAGCCAATAAATCATCATCACAAATAAAAACAAAACCCATACATCAATTGCAGAGCAAAAAACTCACAATAGACACCTAATCATATTAGTAAAACAGAGCACAAGAATAAGGGTTTGAAATAGAAAAGAAGAACAATACCAACAAAGGTAAGGGCGCTTCTTTGACGGTAATGACCACAACACACGAGACGAGCACAAAAGAGCAAAAGGTGGTAGTTAGACTGTGAATGAAGAGGAATGTTGAAGGCTAACACGAAAATTAAAGGAGGTTCATTTTCGTCTTAATAACCTAGTAGAAAACGGCATCGTTTATTGTTAAGGTAAACAACGTCGTTTTCCATTAAGTTGGAAGAAATGTAGTACCATTTCGTGAGGATTTAAAAACTCATTGCCAAATATTTTTTCATTAAGTTATTTTGATTCACCTTTGCAATAAGTCTATTATATATAATATATAAATTATATGTTACAGCACGGAATTTTAATATAATAATTAGATAATTAATATTAAATAGATTAATATATATCATAAGTAAGATGTGAAAAATTTAAATATAATGTAATATTTCATAAATCATTTTACTAGCTATGATTATTATGTATACATTCATAATACATTAAGTTAATTACCATATATGATGATGATGATGATGATGATGATGATGATGATAATCATAATAATCATAGCAATTTAATGAAAAATAAATTGCAATATAGTACAAAATGGTGATCAATATTAAATATTAATATAATATTTAAAAATAAATTTTAATACTATTGAAAATGACTTTAACAACAATGTCATTCCAAAGATTACTACATGATGTTAATGTGTGTTGATTGTATAACTGTAAGAAAAAATTTACTGAATAAAATTGTCATTTATACTTTTTATTAATCTTTTTAATATATATGATGATTTCATAACTTTATGTGGTGTCACAAAATTGTTTTTATTATCTATAATTCTATCCTGATTTATGTTTTTGATATTTAAAAAATTTAGAAAAATTAAAAAATATAGGAGAAAGGTATAATTATCAAATTTGGTAAGCAAATGTGGACATTTGGTGGCAAGTAGTTGCAACATTTTAGTGAAACGATGTCGTTCCACCGTCTGAAAAATTAAACCTGAAGCCCCTCCCCCCAACCCTGCCTCTTGAGTTCTTTCAACCTCCCCTCTCACGCGCGATTTTTTCCCCATTATCCTCTCTTCGTCCGTTCTTCTTACAAGTTTGTCTTGTTGTCTTAGTGTTGTCCTTCATCTTCTCCTTACAGTTGTACTTGATCCGGTAAGTAGTTCTTGAATTTGTTCTAGGTTTTTTTTTCTTCTTTCATTGTGTCCATTAAATGATATGTTGATCATCGAACTTAGGGTTAGTTGTTGAGTTGTTAGCATGGATTGAGATTGTTAATTGTTTAATTTGATATTTGAATATGTTAATGTTGGTGAAGAAAGGGAAAATATAGAATGAATGCTAGAAGTTTCGGTTGAGTTATGTTCTGTATATAAGGTGTTCGATGAAAGTTCTCTGGGATTTTAATTGTTCTAATTTGATAGGGAATGAATTACCTATATCCACGTATGCTTTGAACACAACCTAGGCCCCAATTTGTTACATATACTCCTCTAAAATTTAGTCACAAACCTAAAATCTTTCTAATATGCTATAAACATAAACTCTACAAAGTTTTAGCATCTTATGTATGCATAATTTCATCAACCTATGGAATGAGTAACCCATCTTAAACTATTCAGACGTGCTCCTAAACTAATGAGTAATCCTAAACTATTCAATTGTGCTCCTAAACCCCAATTCATCACCTTTGTGAATAAACTATAATATATTAACTAACACCACTATAAGAAAGATTTTGAACACTCAATTATTTAACTTTATAAAAATGGCAAGATCATTAGTTAACCCGAATGGCATTACCAAAAAATCATGATGGATATACCAAGTTTTAAAGGGTATCTTCAATAAATCCTCTGTCGTGATATTCACCTGATTATAGCTTAATCTCAAGTAAATCTTTGAAAATACTTTATTCCCTTACAATTGGTTATATAAATCATCTATTATAGAAAAAGGATAACAATTCTTCATAATCACTCTACTCAAATAACTATAGTTAATACACATTCTCATGAAGCCATAATGATTCTCCATAGAAACTACTTATGCACTTAGTAGGATATACTCACTATAATGTACCCCTTTTCTAACAATTCTTGAAGTTGCTCCATCAAATACTTATGCTTCATATGATAAGAAGCATTAAAAATCAAACCAATACCTGATGCAATCTCAATCCCAAATTTTACCTCTCTTAGTTAGTAATTTAGGACATCTTTAGGGAACACATCAGAAAATTCCTATACTACCATAATGTTAACTAACTCCACTCTTTTTTTTAACTCAAATTCCCCATGGATAGAAAAAGTTATGTTCTCTTATGTTGTATTCCTTAATAATCTTGTCTAGCCTCTTCAATAAAAATTAACCTCTTAGTTACTAGGATGTTGAAGTCTACTTGTATCCAACGATAGTCTAAGGAAGCAAAATGTCCCACTAACCAATTCGATCTAAAATGAAACCAAATTCTCATATTTCCAATACAACAAGGTTGACTGGTAACTTTATCTACTCAATATTCACAATAAGGCCCCTAAATACATCCTTCGTTACTATATTTCATCTAGTAGGAGTAGTCATATATAAATCAACATGAAAATCACAAATAGACTTATCTAGCGTTTGTACATACCCATATGATAAATGAATGTGATGCTTTAGTACAAAAAAAAACAATAAGCAAACATTAAATAAATTAACACAATATTTATGACCATTGTATCAAAAGTCTTTTCCTCCTTCATATTAAGAGCAAAAAATCCATATGGTAGAAATAGCAATGTGTGTAGAAATAGTAATGAATGTTTCGATATGGATTATCTCTGTTGAATTGGTTGATTGAATGTTAATATGTGTTTGGAACTTTGTTTTAATACTGCCTATAAGATGCTCGACTAACGTTCACTTTGAATCTCTAATGTCACTCTCAGATTTGGGTCCTATGACTTCTCACTCTTAGTTTTGGTGAAGTATTCCTCACTCACAAACTATCGTGAGCCCATCACTGTGTGCCCCCAAATATTTTTTTTAGTTAAGCATGATTTAGATAATTATGAGGTTTGGAGAGATAAAATATTTTTGGGAGTAATTTTTTTCTATTTATTGATGTCTATGTTAGTTGAATTTATTTCATGGGTTAGTTGAAGTAAAGGTTGTAAATACATTCATAAAGGGGTATTTTGGGTAGTTTACTTAAGGTTAAAAACACTAAGGCATTAAAGAAAGGGCAAGGTGGTCTTTTCTCATTCATTAAGGGTTAAATGGGAAAGGAAAGGTATAGTTTTGGGCTGGAGAAGAAGAAAAACGTGAATAGGTGAAAGAAGAAGTGTTATACGAAATTGAAAAAGTGAGAAGGAGAGGTTTTGGTGAAGTTGAGAAAGGAATAGAGTTTTGGGCTAGGTTTCATCTTTTATTTAGTCTTAAAGAGAGAGTTTAGGGTTACTCAAGAAGAGAAAAAGAAAGAGGAAGAGAAGAGTTTTCCTTAGAGCCAATAATCTCACAAATTGGTGAAGATTCAAGGTAAATTCAATTTTTATAGCTAGGTATATGGAAGGGGTTTTGGTTCATGAAGTTTAGGAAATACACGGGTTTTAGCAATCTAGAGTCAATTTCAGTGAATGTGCTTTATAGGTTCTTAATTTTGAATTCCTATTGAATGGGAATTTTATAATTTATGAAGGAAATCAAGGAGAAGTTTAAAAGAAGCAAGAGGAGCAAGAGGAAAGACATCCTTAAGCAAATTTCATAAGAAAGGATATTAAGGGGGTTTCATTTTTATAGTTAAGTTAATAAGCCATAAATGTCCTTCAAATAAATGTAATTTAATGATTTTTCAACTACCTTAGAAATGTGCATTTATTGTCCTTTAAATGATTGAGAAAGTGCCACATGTCGTTTTGTGTAAATTATGGGAATGAAATTCTATTGCTTCGTAATTGTTGTATTTGTTGCTTTTAATTGAGTTGAGAAATGGTTATGATGCTTGGTATAGGAATGTGGTTGTTGAATTGTGAAATGATGATGGGAATGCATGTGAAATATGTCACGTTCATGAAAAACAAGTTTTCAAAAATGTGCCATATGGGCAAAATATTTTCAGTTCATGAATTACATGTTATGTGGGTTTAGTGTAGTCCATCCAAGAATTGTCACGAGCACATTGACCAAGTTAAGGCTTCTTCTGCCTGCCCGATAGTGGCACGAAGCTCCTTTATGGACTCCCTCAAGTTTACAACTACATAAGACCATTATATGGAATTGTGTAGTTCGTCATGTCTATGAATCTGCCCAAACCATTGTGATGTGCTTATGTGTTTACATGTGTTTAAATCTTTGTAAAAACTTGTATATTTTGATGTTAATGAAGTATATTTGTGTTTTGACGATGATATTCCAAAATTTGTAGTTTGCATTTTCAAGTTTTTCCATAAGGGTAAAAACGTGTGTTTTGATTTCAAGCAAAATACTGTATTGATCTAGGTTGAATTGGACAAAATTGTCTTTTTGGAAGTTGTAGATTATTTTCCTATCTTTCCAATGATATATAGTATGACATTTTTTGACAGTTGAGTTGAGAGATATGATTATTAGAAGTTGGTGATATTGCATAGGGTGAACTTTCGGGACAGCTACATTAATTGGAAAATTTTAACCCTTATAGAGGTAAAAATTGTTTTTAAGGTCTTCATGGAAGTTGTAGGTCTAGAAGTCTTCTTCGAAACGGTCCAAGAATGATCTTAATCCAATATTTGTAGTGAAATTTATGTCCTTTTTACTACTATAGGTCGGAAGTAGAAAAGCAGGAAGGGAGGGTTCATGACGAGTGGGCATGAACTGTAACTAAACAAATAAAAGTATCGACCGAATTGGTACGGAAGTTGTAATATGGAAAACCGCAGAAAACACAACTTATATGAATGATCATTTTGGTAATTGTGTTCCAAAAAAGAAGATATAGACGCTTATGACCTGCCCCTCTATGCCTTGCGGTATTGATTCCTCTAGCATTACGACCTTTACCACAACGATGCTGTCCATAGATCCCATTTTTTCGTGTATTGGATTTCACTTGTCACTCAAGAATGGGACAGCAGTTGTCTGCCAGCAAGCTCATTTTGATCTTGGACGCAGTACATTGGAATCCTGAAGCACTCCTTGGCTATTCGCAAAGAAGCTCCTATTAAGGTTTTTATTCCAGTGGTATTGTATAATAAGAGAGAGGGTAGTTAGGATGAAGGATAGCTAGAAAGTGTTGCATGTGATCTGACTAGAAAGTCATTCAAAACTTGATCGAAGAACCAACGTTTATTGAAGAAGCTATAGAGTTTATTACAAAAAGTACTAGTTTTGTTGCGCAAGCGCGACTTCACAGCCACACGCGCTTTTTGCACTAGCGCAACCCGCAGGTCCTCCCCCCAAACCTGAATATGTTTCACTCTTTTGACCATAACTTTGTCATCCGACCTCCAAATAACCTTATTTTTGAAGCAATGGATTTATAACACATTCTCTATCTTTTTATAAAATTTTATAGCTTTTGTTATTAATTTGAAAAAGATTGATTGAATCAAATTGAGAGGATCGATTGAAAGAGTATGAGTTGGATATTGTTACTAAACATGCTTTAGTATTTTAGTGATATCTTGATCTTTAGAGCTCCAAATGAGATGATTCTTGTTGCTAACTAAACTAGAGACATAGAGCTACAAGTTTTCTGAAGGAATTGATTTTTAATTCAGTCTCGAAGACTTTCAATTTCTGGATGGAAATCGAATTTAGTATACAGCCTCGATTAATAACAGTCCATGAATGTTTGGGCTATAACTTTTAGATTTCTGAACCAAATTGAATGTTTTTGGTGTCATTAGAAACTTAAGACAATGGGGAAAATGTTTTGAAAAAGTTAGATTGAAATTCTGATTTAAGGTTTCCCAAAATCTGTTCTGAAATAGAAGAAACGAGTTTGTTTTTTATGTTTGACTGGTGTGGGCACGCCACCCTCGTGGGATGTGCGTCCAGATGTCGCGTAGGACGTCAGGCACATGACTTGCAAGGGCGGGGCCCCAATAATCACTATTTCTAAACAGATTTTGGAAATGAATTTTATACATAATAAACCCGTAGGATAGCATATAGGCTGAAAATCGGTAATGCAGCTCTAATGAGGTTTATTAGTGAAAAATTCCACGAGTCTAGGAGCCACAACGAGAATTCCCTTTTTCGATTCACAGGTGTAAAAAATGCCACGTACCTTACTATTTATTTGTTTTGGAACTTTGTGTACAAACTTGAATCAGAAAATTGAAGAAGTAGTAACTTATATTTTCATGTAAAATTAAAAATGAATTGCATTTAATAATTCATTTATTAACTGTTAATTATATAGCTAAATGGATAAAAGTAGGATATCTCATCGGAAATGGTCCATTGAATACGTGGAAGGAGTTAAGAGTTTCATGCAATTTGTACAAGATAAAATAGATGATGAAAGTCATATTTGTTGTCCTTGCATCGATTGTTAAATATTGACTTTCAAAGTCAAAATGTGGTATATAATCATTTGTTAATCCAAGGAATAGATAAATTCTATACTCCATGGCTTTATCATTGCAAAAATAAGGAAGTAAGTTGTAGTATTACAAGTTATGATGATATTAATAATAATGATGTAGAAGATTGTGATGCTAATGATGGGATTGGCAAAATGTTAGACGATTATGGGAATTATATGGATACTATGAATGAAGCAGGTATGACTGACATAATTGGTAGTATTTCAGAAGATAATTTTGGGAAATTATTGAAAGTTGCCCAAGAAGAATTATATCTAGGGTGCTCAAATTTCTTATAGCTATCTTTTTGTGAATTTGTTGCATTTAAAAGTGTATAATAAATGGAGCAATAAGTCTTTCGACATGTTAGTTGACTTGCTCAATGATGCACTACCTATTAGACACAAATTGCCTAAATCTTACTATGTTACAATGAATTGTTAACGGAGCTTGGATTAGGATATATATCAATACATACTTGCAAGGAGCTTGGATTAGGATATATATCAATACATGCTTGTAAGTATGACTATGCTCTATTTTGGAAGGATGATAAAGATCATGAGGAATGTCCCATTTGTGGCACATCAAGGTGGCAAGTGGATGATGGGATAGAGAAAAAGATAGAAAATAAAATTTTGCAATACTTTCCTATTAAATCAAGACTACAAAGGCTTTTTATGTCAATAAAAAAACTATGGATATAAAGTGGCATAAAGAGAAACACATTGATGATAACATTATGCATCATCCAGCAGACTCAATGACACGGAAAAACTTTGATAGGAAATTTCCTTAGATTGCATAGGATTGTCGTAATGTTCGGCTTGGATTAGCCTCAGATGGATTTAATCCTTTCAGTATTATTGGGTTCTTCTTACAACGTGTGGCTGGTAATTATAATGTCATACAATTTAACTTCATGGAAGTGTATGAAGGAGCCTTTTATATTATTGTCTTTGCTTATTCCAGGATCCACTGCTCATAGTAAGGATATCGATGTATACATACAACCACTAATTGATGTCTTAAACGATCTATGTGAGGTTGTATTACAAACTTTTGATGTTGTTCAAGGTGAACCATTTGTAATGCATGCCATTGTTTTGTGGACTATAAAAGATGTTCCATCTTATGGGAATTTGTTAGGGTAGAGCACTAAAAGGTTTATGGCTTATCCTACATTTAACCATCAATCTTATTCAGTGAGGCTATGAAGTAAAATATGTTATACGAGACATGGTTGTTACTTGGAACATAGGTATAGATGGAAAAAAAGCAAATTGTTTAATGGCAAAGTAGAATTGGGTGAAGCTCCTTTGCAGTTGTTTGGTGATGATGTTGTTTACCAGTTATCACATTTAGGTGATATTACACCTGGAAAATATCCAAGTAATAGAAAGCGAAAGAGAAATGATGTTGAGCTTAGTTGGAATAAAAAAGGCATATTTTTCAATTTGCCATACTAGAAGGAATTGCTATTGAGGCATAATCTTGATGTGATGCATACTGAGAAAAATATTTGTGAGAATATTTTAGGAATTTTTATAGGAATTTATGGGAAATCGAAAGACACAATTAAGGCTAGACTTGACTTGGAAAACATGAATATAAGAAAAGACTTGCATTTGAAAAGAAGAGATGATGGGTCACACATTATTCCCCCAACTTGTTACAACATGTCAAAAGGGAGAAGTAATCTTTTTCTTAATTTCTTAAATCAGACAAGTTTCCTGATGGGTATGCATCAAATATAGGTCATTGTGTGATTGTAAAAGAGGGAAAAGTATCGGGGTTAAAAAGTTATGATTGTTATGTACTTTTGCAACGATTACTTCCTATTAGAATATGTGGGTGTTTGGCGAAGGATGTGTCCGTAACTTTGGGTCAATTGGGTGAGTATTTTAAGCAATTATATTGTAAGACACTTAAAGTTAAAGAGCTTGACAAAATGGAAAAAGACATAACTTTGATTCTATGTAAGCTTGAACTAGTATTGCCCCATCGTTTTTTGATGTTATGGTCCATTTGGCAATTCACTTACCAAACGAAGCAAAACTTTGTGGACCGGTTCAATTTCAATGAATGTTCTCGATTAAAAGGTAATTTATATTAACTTTTAATATTTTTAAAGTTATTTGTTAATAACAATTGCTAATATTTTATATTTTATGGTTTTTATGCTCTCTTAAGCGTTATGTATGTAATATAGCTCAACTTGAAGGGTCTATTGTAGAGGCTTATATAGCGAATGAATGCTTGACATTTTGTTTGATGTACTTAAATGACGTGGGGACAAGATTTAATAGATCAGAACGTAACTTTGATTTTGATCAAAATGGTAGCTTGAGTTATATATTGATGGAATCATTATGCATAAGCTTAAGTTCCTATCATGGTGTAGGAATCAAATAAGTTATATATTGATGGAATATTATGAACTTATGACAATTTGTATGTCAGATTAACTTTTAATTTCATTTTGTCATACCGATGATAAGGTTACATAACCATAACATGCAAGAGGCAACAATAGCATTATATTCTTTAGCATGTGAGCCTCATATGTGTGGGATAAAATATACAGGTTGCATTGTTAATGGGATTAGATTTCACTTACAAGATAGAGACAGTCTACTTGGAAGCCAAAATTGTGGAGTTATTGTCGATAGATGTCATTATAATGATTTTATTGACTTCTACGATGTCATCTCTGAAATAATAGAGTTGCACTACATCAAGTATAAGAGAAGGTTGTTCTATTTAAGTGCAAATGATTTAATCTTACTGACATAAAGTAAGTTTTATACCTCAACGATACTGTAATAGGTAGCAATTGGATGGTTGTTCAAAAGTTTCAACACTGAAATATTTTCAATTTTTGTAAGGGATAATGGTCAAATGATTAAGGATAAAGACGAAGTATATCAAGAGATTGAATCAGAGTTGAATAATGAAGTTGTTCGAATAGAAGATGCAGATATATAATCATTTCATAAGAGAGATGTTGATCTCAATATAATACAAATGGATGAAATATAAGCTAATCTCATCATAGAAAGAGATGAAGACTCTACTCTAGATGAATTAAATGATAATGATGACATCATATTTGAATATATTAGTGATGAAGAGTCCAATGATAACGTAATTAATGATGATGATTTTCAAAACCTTGATGATGATGATTAAAGGTCAATAAATTGTTTATATTCTTTTGAAATTTTATGTCAATATTTAAGTTATGTTAATTCGTATTATTGATATTTCACTCATATAAGTGCATATTATTGATGTTTTACTTATGTTTATACAGAATGCTGGTGTGTCTTTGAGTTATGTTATGAGGAATATTGGTGTTTGAGTTATGTTATGCGGAATGTTGGTGTGTTTGAGTTATGTTATGCAGAATGTTGGTGTTTAAGTTATGTTACGCAGAATGTTGGTGTGTGTTTAAGTTATGTTATATGGAATGTTGGTGTTTGAGTTATGTTAAAATGGAATGTTGGTGTTTGAGTTATGTTATGCGGAATTTTGGTGTTTGAGTTATATTATGCCGAATGTTGGTGTTTGAGTTATGTTTATGTGAGATGTTCGTGTTTGAGTTATGATATGCGAAATGTTCATGTGTGTTTGAGTTATGATATATGGAATGTTGGTGTTTGAGTTATGTTATGCGGAATGTTGCTGTGAGTTTGAGTTATTTTTATACGCAATTGTCATGTTTGACTTATGTTTTTGGCGGAATGTTGATGTTTGACTTATATTTATGCATAACGTTGGTATGTGTTTGAGTTATGTTTATGCAAAATGTTTATGTTTGACTTATGTTTTTTGTAGATTGTTAATGTTTGACTTATGTTTATGCATAATGTTGAAATTTCAATTATAGTTATTCAATATAATGGCACTTGGTAGAAACAAGGAAAAAAAGGTGGCAACTATCGAAATTGATTTGACCCTACAATGACTACATCAATCAGACCCTATCGAACAACAAACACCGAGGTTATCCACCAATGAAACCAGTCAGCAACAACCTCAGTCTACCTCAACAAGTGCTGAGGGATCTCCAGGTCTGTTTATCTTTACCACTTATAATTAGACTTATGCTCAAATATATTTTTACATGTTTATTATGTATATTCTTATCATTATTCTTTTGTTGACAAGTTCCAATACTGACATAAGAAAAAAGAGGTAAAGATATCACTAAAGGTTTTGAGTTGCAACACATGAATGTTGCAATGAACAGCAAGTTGTCTGTGCATATTGACCATAGGCAACGTCGTCCTGTTGACAAGATCCGATCAGCAACATTGCCCAGTAAGTTAGGGGTCGTTGTCAGGAATGAATTGTCTTGCCTTCACCATGCCAAGCAGTTGAAGGAAGACAACTTACTACAAAATGTTTTAGACAAAGTTTTGGTAAATTTTCAATGTATTTAATTGTATAAAATTTTTCTGCTTATTTAAAGATCAATTTAACTTTTACGTGTTGTTCACAGATGAAGCTCAATATCATCGATATCGAAAACCCTAAAGTGTCAAGTTGTGTGAGTTCACTATTGAAACAAAGGACAAAGGATCATCGTTATCGACTCTATAAATATTACAAGTCTTTTCCTTCGGATGAGGAGGCAAGGAGACGTGTTCCTGAACCGGTGATTCCAGAAAATTAGAGTGAAATATTTGATTATTAAGCTTCTGCCAACGTTAAGGTTTGTTTTCTTTCTCTTCTTATTTGCTTCCTTTAATTTTGATACACAATTTAATGACTATTTCTTTTCTTTATTTAGGAAAAATGTGAGAAAGTCAAAGTTAACAGAGGAAAAATGAAAACTCATCACAACACTGGCTCCAAATCATTTGTTATTGTACGAAAAGAATTTGTAAGTTCTTTGGTTATAAATTAGTATTATATCAGTAAATACAATATTATCTATTGTCTTTCAAATTTCTTTTTTTCATAAAATAGAGTCAGAATCAACTACATGGAGAACAGTGTGATAGGATCACACTCTACAAATTGACACACTATAAGGAAGGTGAACGATGGATGTTTGAAGAAGCACAGAATAATTATGTAAGTATTCAAATTTAAAATTTTAAGATTATTTGTTTGTATATTCATAAATAAAAATATTTGAATTAAATCTTAATTTTGTGTTTTAAATTTTAGGATAAAATGCAGGAGTTATTGCAAAGATTATCGTTTGACGAAAATGAGCCAAATGTAGATAACATTTGCAACAACGTCTTTGGTATAAGATCAGGGTACATCAGAGGTTTTGGGTATGGTCGTAAGCCAATTGGTTCATCATCGTCATGACCAACATAGGTAACGACGCTTTAAGAGGATAATCGGTTGCTTAAGGCTCAGTTACAATGTAATGAAGGAAAGTTAGATCGTATAGAAGAAAAGATAGAGCATATTGAAGAAAAAATACAATGTAAAGAAAAAAATTAGACTGTACTGAAAGAGAGTTGACCAAGCTTATAAAGATGGTCAAACTATATAAGTCGTAGTAACGATGATGAGGAGTCTTAGTTTATACATATTTTTAACTTTTGTAATTAACATTTAATTACATTTTATTTTTATATAAATTGCATCTAATTTTTAAATATTTATATTTTATTTTTGTTTACTTAATTATAATTCAAACAATGTTACCAACAATAGTTTAAACAATGTTACTTAGTTATAATTCAAACAATGTTAAAAACAATAAAATGGATTAGAAATGTTATCAATAATTATAATTAAATGATAAAGTGTTAATAAGAAAGTGTAGTAAAAAAATCATCACCAAAACTTTTTAGCTACAATTACAAAATTGTCACAAAATCTTTTTAGCTACATTCCACAAAACCTCGTCAATAATCTTTAGCTACGTTCTGAATATATTTTGCTGCTAAAATTAAATCGTCGCTAAAAATTATTGCCGACACCTACATTAGTGAAGCTAATTATGTTTAGGCATTTAGTGACCAAAAAAAGCCGTAATTAGTTATTTGTGACAATTCGCTTTCTCCACACCTATCCCTTTTTGGCGATGATTTTTTGAAAATGTTGCAGATAATTGTTTGCTACCAAGATTTGGCGACCATTTGTGTGATGATTTTTTGCCATCACTAAAAGTTTTTGCAACTAATTATTGTCTTTTAGTGACGAAAATTTTCGTCGCCAAAAACATGTTATGATGTAGTGAATATATTTATATTCTTTCTTTATAAACTAATTCAAACAAAAATACTTTTAGTTTTGAAAAAAAGTCCAATATATATATATTAAATTGATATTGAAGGTTAAATTTTGATTTATCTTTATCTTTTTACTTTGTTTTCAAGAATATTGTTTTAAACAATTTATACTTGAATTAAGTTATATTTTTACTAAAAATTCCTACGGTGACACGTGTTTAAGTTTAAAAGCTATGTTGACTAATTAACCTTTAATTGATTATGTATTTTCACTTTTTTTTTGAAGAAATTATTTTCACTATTTTTAGATATTTATTTATATAGAACTTATAAATTGTAATGTTATGATGATTTTCTCACGTGAAATTTTGCTTTATTGTACATAATAATAAGATACTGTATTAATGATTTAAATATTATTTTAAGATACATTCAGTCGAGGTGAATTAAAGCTAAATAACTAAGGCGGGTTCGAACCAGACTTGAAAATATGCTTCTGCATCAAACATGCGTAATGAGTTGTAAAAAAGAGTATCATCTCATTATGATTTATGCGCGGGATCTTATTATGGAGCTTTTTCGTGAATGTTGATGGACATTGGACGTTGGACCATTGCTGAGTATGGCAAATTTGAAGGAGTTGGCCAAACTTATGTGTCCATGCATTAATGTCTATATGATGTTCATGCAAGCCTTTAACTCCAAATTTTATTTTCCTTCCAAACCTTGATTTGTCAAAATCAAACTACAAGTTTACTGTACAGCAACTTAACCATAAACTTTTTCCTCAAAGAGTAAAAGATGTCAAACT
>JANVCL010000214.1:7902458-7931404 GCA_026546855.1 Erythroxylum incrassatum | reverse complement strand
TCGGCCATTACAACGAGGGTGCTACTTACATCGAAACCAGAGTAAAAGGAAATTTAGCAGCCTATCTTAAGAATACTGATATGAAATCACTTAACCAATTTATACCATGCACACCCTATTGCCAACAACAGGACCTGACAGTGCCACAAGTACTTGTGCAGCTTAATATTTTTGAATGTGGTGGGATTGTCCTAGGCGTGTGCTTACTGCACAAGATTATTGACGGATCAACGGCAAGTGCATTCTTTAAAAGTTGGGCAGCTATTGCCAGTGGTTCTCCTGAAAAAATTGCTCATCCCAACTTTTCGGATGCATCATCTAATTTTCCTGCACCATCACTTCCCGCAACCTTTTTCAGTTCAATAGAAAGCGCATACTTCACTGAAGGAAAGTGTGTTAGAAGGAGATATGTGTTTGATGCAAGTGCTGTTTCTGCTCTACAAGAAAAGGCAAAAAGCAAACTTGTAGAAAATCCAACTCGATTTCAAGCATTGTGTGCTTTCATTTGGAAGCATGGCATGAAGGCCTGTAGATCAATGTCTGATTCACGGAAGTTGTCAGCTGCAATGCCAATGGTAAACATACGCTCTCGTATGGACCCATGCTTAGATAAGCATTCTCTTGGAAATCTCTTTCGATTTCCAACTACGAATCTCATTCACACTGACATCGAGGCGGAGCTCTGTGACTTGGCCGCCCTTATAAGAGACGCCATTGCAAATGTTAACGCTGAGAATCTAAAGGGTTCATGCGGTGTTGAACGATCAGCTGCCATTATGGAGCAGCTAAACCAACAGGTCGATTTTTACGAGAAGAGCCCACATCTATTCGCCTTTTCAAGTTGGTATACCTTCGGTTTCGATGACGTCGATTTTGGGTGGGGCAAGCCAGTTTGGGTTGGAGTTTCAGGAGAGATTAGTGAAGGAAATCGAACCCTGGATGGAGTCATATTGAAAGCAACGGGAAAAAACAACTCTTTGGAGGCATGGATAATGCTGGATGAGAAGATAATGTCTATACTGGAAAAAGATCCTGAGTTCCTCGCATTGGCTTCCCTAAATCCTAATCTATTAACTGATTAACACTTCCAATCTGTTAGAATGTCCTTCTATTTTAATATGCAAATTCAATACAATAAGTGTAGTTCTTTCCGTGGATTTGATGGGAAACGAAATATAGATACTTTGCAAGTAATAGTTTAGAATAAAGATGAAATAAATTGGTTCTGAGAGTAAACTAGGAAATATTAAGAAAAGACTATGTGTTTGGATGAGCAATAAGTAATTTTTTCTATTACAAAAACCTTTTTTTAAGAAAATAAGTATTTGGCTGTAAAAATAAAAATAAAACATTTCTTTGGCTTTTTTGGTAGCCAAATTACAGCTTTTTAAGAAGTTTAAATTTGGAGCTTCTAAAAAAATGACTTTTTTAGGTAGATTTTTCAGATCAATTAATGAACCTTTTTTTAGTTCCTTTTGTCATTATGTTTTACACATTTATCCCACAATACCCACAAACTCATCTTCATGTTTATTTTGGGATTTATATAATTTTATTTGTCTTTGTATATATGTTTTAATATTTATTTTTGATAATGGCTTTACTTATGTTATAATCCATATAAGATTTTTGGTTAAATGTATTTTCATTTATGTTTCATATGGTTTAAAATTATATAAGAATTAATATATTTTATTGTTTAATATCCTTTAAATAATATTAATACGTATAAATAATTTTTATTACAAAATAAAATATAGTTAAAATTAAAAGTATTTTTTATTTTTATGTTGTTAAACAGTCGACTGTATAAAGATCTTAAAAAAACTCTTTTTTAAATGATAGCCAAATAGTTAACTGACTTCTTAGAAAAATTTTTTTAAAAAAAGATTTACTAACAAAAGCTTTACTGGTATAAGCCCAATTAAACAAAGGCTAAGAATATATAGGAAATTTTTGTAAGAGTGGTTATAGACTTATAGTTGATTAGATCTAAGTTCAGTCTCATTCTGTAATATTATTTTCATTTACGTAGTCAGGGGGGAGCTTATTATTTTGTTGCATTAGTTCAGATTCTTATCTAAATATTCCTGGCAAGTATTGCTGTTATTACTTTTACTAGGGATTGCTCAGAACATTCATTCCAATAGATGAGAAAGAACGGCATTCGGTCTCATTATTTTTTCATTTTGTCTGAAAATTACAAGATATATTGTAATTATAAGCGATAAAACAATTAAAAACTATTTGATTATAATTATAATAAATACAATTATAATTATAGTAATTGAACATTTAGTCCACAAAATTAATATTGTAATTTAAAACATTGAAATTATATCAATTACATTACTTTTAAAAATAATCAATAATGTACAACTTTAACATTCATGTCACTTGCAACATTTCTTTTTTTTAAGACAACCACCAACTTTGACTTTAAGAATCATATCTCTTAAGACACGTCTTTCCTTTTCAACTGCTTTGTATAATCTGACTATCATTGTCAATTTTATATATTATTAGCCTATAAATTGTCAAAGGTGCAAGTTCACCTAATTTGGTTTGACACCTTGAAACTTTTTAAGCACGTTAGGGGCGAGATATAAGCACTCACTATCATTTGAAGGGAATGATGTTTTGATGCATAATTTATGTAAATACTATCAGTAGGTGGTACAGCATGGTTGATCCTCCAAATTTTCGAAGCATACGAATTTCGTGTTTAAGGGGGTAACTTGTTGTCTCATTAAGAAAAAAGCCTGGGAAAGTAGGCCCCTGAATTGTGAAAGATGAGCTGAAGGCAAGAAACATGTTACAACATAAGGCATCCAAAGGAATTAAGTTGCAATAAATTATGGTAGGAAAATACAATCCAAACGACTCTTAAGAGCTGAAAGAAGAAAAGTTCAAGAAAGTCTAAAATCTTTTAGAAAATGACTGGCAAATGAAGACGTAAAAAGCGCCATACACATAGTTGCAAGAAAAAGCCAAACCCTACAGTGCAACAAGCCTTAAGAGGAAGGGATAAGACATACGACTTCTGACTCAACAACTAATCCTGATTGAGACAATGTTATAAAGTGCAAAAAAGAAAAATGCACCAAGTGCAAGAAAGCGTCACAACCTTTAGACTAAATGACCCACAGAAGAAGGCGAAGAACGACCACAATCTTCTAAGGAAACGATCCTCAGAAGAAGGCATAAACAATTCTATAGCCTTAGAGGAGGCGATAATCGTCAAAACAAAGAGTAGGAATGTCATTAATTAAGAGGTAACATATCGTTAGAGAAAGGGGTAAATAAGCATCTTCAATTAGAAGATTCAATGGAGGAATGAAACTAATACTTAAGGGGCCAAGAGAGGCTTGAAACCTAAATAACAAAAGACAATACGTCGATCGGCTCCATAATATATGTATACTAACGTTGAGTTCCACCTTGTGGGACTCATATTTCACCTTTAAAATAAAGACGGAATGGCATTACTCCTCGAAAACTCGTGAATCATTAGTTTGTTAGAAGAAGAGTTTAATAAAATTAGGAATTGATTTTTTGTTGTGTATGGTTCATATTCATGGGAATACAATAATTTAGAATTTTGAGAAGAAAATGCATATTTTTTAAAAAGATTTTTTGATAGACACAAATTAGATACGGGCGTGACTTAGGGCACTTCTTTTATGAAAGTCAGAAGTGAAGGAATGGGCTGAAGACACAAATATGTTAGTGCGACACTGATATTTTTGAAGAGAGATACAATCTAATCGTGCGCATAGATAAGTAAGAGGATCTAGGATTTGAGGACATGATCATGTCTCAGGTGCGAACTAATGTGCAAAGAAGTAGGAAGATCTTTGACTTGGAGATGTGGACCCGTGTCATGTTCTAGAATTGGATGTAAAACATTTATCAGATCGATTCATTTTGTGCGTACCTGTATTCATGATCTCGTGTTCGTTAGATGATGATTTTGTTTGAATGAATCTTTATTTCCTCTCGTCTTCTTTCATTTAGTGTTTTCCTCAATAATTCAGAAAAGTTTCAAAAGCGTTATCATGTAATAAGTTGTTTCAACTTATATAGCATCTTCAACGAACATGTCCTTTGGTAAGCAGAAGAGAGAGGAAAAGAGTTCGTGACCCATTTGAGACCCAGTCTATAATACCTAATAACCATTATCTTAAGTGCTTTAATTGGACTCAAATTTATAAGTGACATGGGACATAAAATAGTCTTACATTGGATAGAGAGATCCATAACCTAAGGTATCGTATCCTATAGGCTCTGCATAATCAACCTTATTTGGAAACACGATATTTGGTGGATTTTGAACTTTGCAAGAATTTTGTGGCCTACTATATTCATGGTTAAATTATGTTGAGTTTGGTAAAGGAGATGTTTGATTAAAATTGTACCAATTATGGTTTTCACTACAAGAAAAATGGAGTTTAGCAACGGAAATTACCGACGAAATTTGAACACATTCCGTCGGTAACCTAATTTAGCGACGAAATTTACTGACGGAAAAAGTCATCGGAGATACGGCCTTAGGTAAATTTACCGACAAAAATTATTTCGTCGCTAAATTTACCTATGGAATTACCGACGGTATAATTACCAAAGAAGGAAATTTTTCTGTCAGAAAATTATCAACGGAATTGGCTATTTCGTCGGTAATTAGCGACGGAAAAAATTCCGTCGCTAATGTCAACATATTTTACCAACGGAAATTTTTTCCGTTGGTAAATTTGCTGAAAACTATTTTTTAAAATTTACCTGCAAAGTGTTTAGTTTTTGTAGAAGCCACCATGAAGATAACTTCATTATTTCAAGTAAAAGAATTGAAATAATGAAATTCATACTAAAAAATAAACGAAAATAAAGAACTGAAATTATTATTTTTTAAAACAGACATTTCATCAAACACCTTACATATATCAAAAATTTATCCCAATATCACAACTAAAATCACGCCTTGTCCCTTCTATCACTAATATTTATACCTTAAAGTTGTTTTCCAATTACAAAATACACAAATAAACGAAAGTAATAAATACCCAAATTAACTTTCATCCAATATACGAAAAAATACAATAGTAGTTGCAAAAATACCTCCACCGAAAGACACGATGACAATGGCTGGAGAAAACAATGCCGACGAGCAGAAAAGGAGTCCACAACAGAGAAATAGCCTCCAAGAAAACCGAAGAGGAGACATAGGAAGAAGGAAGAAGAAGAAAGGAAGAAGAAGACACAAGTGGGAGGGAGATGTCAGGTGAGTCTAAATTTAAAAAGAATTTACCGAAGAAAATTTCCGTAAGTAAATTCAAAAACTTTTTATTCCGCCAATAATTCTCGTCTTTTTACCGACGAAACGAAAATTTCCGTCGCTATATCTATTTACCGACGGAATTTACCTACGGAATTTTCCGTAGGTAAACTCAAAATTTTTTATTCCGCAAAAAATTCCCTTCATATTTAGCGATGGTATTTTTCCGTCGCTAATTTTACCGCGACGAATTCCCTCCAAATTTCACGATGAGTAGTAGTGCCGTCGCTAAATCACTCAATTTTAGCGACGGAAATATTCTTTCCATCGCTAATTTCCAACCATAATTTTTCCGTCGCTAAAATTTTTTGTCGCTAATTTTGCCGCGATAAATTCCCTCCAAATTTAGCAACGAGTAGTAGTACCATCGCTAAATCACTCAATTGTAGCAACGAAAATATGCTTTCCGTCACTGATTTCTAACGATAATTTGTCCGTCGCTAAATTTCTGTCGCTAATCCACATTTTTCTTGTAGTGTATATGTGTAGCTTTTAATAAATGCTATAATAAACTTAATAACAACATTCTATCAATGTCATGGAAAACTTATCTATAACATTTTTAAAATGTTACAAAATTCACATCTATTACATGTTAATGAAGTTTCAAAATTTTAATATATAACAATTCAAAAATGTTACAGATAGCTAATTAATAACATTTATAAAATATAATATAAAATCATTTGTAGCTATCAATAAATGCTATAATAAACTCAATAACAACGTTCTATCAATGTCATGGAAAACTTATCTATAATATTTTTAAAATGTTACAAAATTCATGTTTATAACCCTTTAATAATGTTGTAAAAAGCTAATTTGTAACAGTTGAAAAATGTTATAAATAGTTAATTAATAACATTTACAAAATGTAACATAAAATCATTTATAGCTATTAATAAATGCTATAATAAACTCAATAATGACATTTAAACAATGTTACGAAAAAAACACTTTTAACATTTCAAAAATGTTACAAAATACATATTTACAACAATTTAAGGATATTAGAAAAAGTTAATATATAACATTTTAAAAATGTTACAAATAACTAATTTATAGCATTTATAAAATGTATTATAAACGCATTTATAGCTATCAATAAATGTCATATTAAACTCGACAATAACATATCAAAACTGTTACTAAAGCATCATATCTTTAGTAACATGGGATGTCATAGCATACTCTAAAAAGAACCCAAATGTAGTAGCCAAAAAATTGATAATCATTTTTCACACCATCTATTACTTATAAATATCCCAAGAGTCTTTCCTCCTTTAGGATTCTTTATTCTTTTAGAATTCCTTCCTTCCAAAAACATCTTAACTTCCATATTTATATAGATTCTAAGATAGATAGAATCTTATACCAAATCAACTTTCTTATTACAAAATATATCTCAAATAAATTAAAATACAAATAATACTAAAAATAGAATAGAGTATCTTAGTAGGACTATTGACCTTTGGTCATGTCATTGGGCTAGAATGTCAAAATAAAGCATATTAGGGCAATACGATAGGAAAACAATGTAAAGTGAGAAAGACAATGGTTGGAGAAGTGGGATGAAGAGAGAGAAAAGGAAACGAAGGTGCTACCACCAACTCATCGTGCCACCCATTTTCCATATCTAAGAAGCTCCAGATCTGAGGGTCATTGTCATTCTCATCTACATCGTCATTAATAGGAGGCGACTATTAGCAAGGCTCCAAATATTAGGCAACTGACGAATAGCAAGGATTTAGATCTGAGGCAAGGTTCCAAATTTGAGAACTAGGGACAGCGAGGCAGTGGTGAGAGCGAAACCCAATTTCAGATCTGACAAGAGAAGCCAGAGGACAACTCATGCAAGCTCCATAGCAATGTCTATAGTGCTGGTTTCTGCTACTACTAATGATGGTGGGCCTCCTACTTAAGCTGCAGAGGAGTTCCTCGCTCTCTCGTGTGGATTTACACAAAGAATTAAACCTAGAGATGTCGTTGATGTTGATGTCTCTGGAGTCTCTAAGACCTATGGGTCTTCCTTGACTGCTGGTGTATGGAGCAAACAACTTCAATTCCACCAAAATAAGGTCCAAATGAAGCATTACCCTGATGTCATGAAGGATGGCATCATCTGTCCCCCCCCCCCCTGAACTCCTGCAAGCGGGAGAAAGAGCATGGTCGAACGCACTGGTGGGATCCTTCTAGAGCAAACATCCAGGATTTCCAATTATCAAGGCCTGGGCTAGTGCACAGTGGAGTAAACAAGGTTTGGAGAATACTTTACTCACTGATGATGGCATGATTATTTTCAAGTTTGCTTCAAATGGTAATCTGGATGAAATAATTGGAATGGGTCCCTGGCATAGTGGGGGACAAACCATGTTCCTATAGAGGTGGAAGTTGGGGATTGCATTTAGTAGGGAATGTATTGAAGTGTTTCCAATTTGGGTCCATTTCCATAACCTACCACTTGAATTATGGACTGTATAAGGGTTAAGTTTTCTTGTTAGTTCCTTGAGTAAACCATTAGGTATGGATGCACAGACATCAAGTATAGATAGGATAGGATATGCAAAAATATGCATAGAAGTTATTCAAAAGGCTAAACTACCAGATTGTCTTCCAATTATGTACCTAACTAGTGAATTTGGGGAGAGGGTGAAAGAAGAAATACAACTAACCTAACCTAGGAGGCCACATAATCCTAGCAAGAAATGGGTTCCGTTTGGGAAGAAGTATAAAACAGGATAGCAAGAGGAGTTAATGGGAATTGAACAACCAACAGTTGAAGTTGAAGTTGAAGATGGTACTGGAGTTCAGCAGAAGGTTCATGAGCAACCTACACAGATTCCTCCAACCGAAACGGACACAGGGGAGCATCTTGAAGTGGTTGACAACCCAAATAAGGGTGATCCTAGTTCTGAGAAGGAATAAACAACAGATCATATAATCTCTACATAGAGTCCAAAGTTGGCAGCGTATGCTAGTACTGTTGATGTAATGTAAAGTAAGACAACTGGAGTTTTTGTAGAGAATGAGAAAGGGCCAGTCAATTGCAAAAGTTTAGACCAAATTGCCAACACAGGCAACTATGGACAACTCTAGTGCAGACAAGGTGGAGCATCTAGATACTGGCATGGAACACTTTAACTCACAATATTTGGAGCAATGTTACACAGATTGGGCCAACATGTTGACTTCAGCAGCAACTATTTGGCAAAATGAGACCTCTAAGGCTAGGATGGAGTCTAAAGAACAGGTAAAATCCAATGTTAACTATGTGGCAAGTCAAGGGACTGGGGTTATCATCTCTCACATTGCAGACATCCTAGGGCGGAGCATGTCTTGGCATTGAATTATAATTCTTCTACTTATGTGACAATAGTTTTCCCTCGAGAACGCAGTTTACATTTGACAGCAGAGGAATGTGATTCCCCATCAGCTGCAACCTAAGTCTACGACATTCCAGGAGATTTTTGTGTGCAATCCAAACCTGCAAAAAGAAGGTCAGGAAGGAAGAACAATATCTTCCCACACGACGTTTTAATTTAAGGAAGAGAAAGAAAAATCTCAAATACTAATACCAGGGGTTAACAAAGCACAGTATCTCGCCATACAATGTTTCAATTTACTCTTTCTATGTTCAAGAAGTATAAATGGTGTCTTTAGTGGTTATTTTTGTAGGTTATCTTCCAGGGAAATATGTTGCCTTATTATTTGGGGAGTTGTGTTGATCATGATAAGCTTAATGCTTTGAACTACTTATAATGTAGATATAGTTTTAACTATGGTAAAAAATCATTTAATTTAAAAAAAAGACTATGGTGTAGATAAATATAAGTTAGGATAAGGGATCTAAACTCCACCATTATTGCTAGATTAGAAAAAAAATCCTCAAAGCAAATCAACTGGATAGTTTATGTAACTTTGTGCATTCATACTTTGGTGGACGCAAATGAAGTCAAGATGATTCCGAAAACAGTGATATGTACATATAAGCTAAATTAATGGTATATAATATACCTTTTAAAAATTGCTTATGATTTTTTTAAATAAAACAAATTCATCGTATTTTAAAAAGTCACCAATTTATTATTTTAGAGTTAAAACTTAAAAAAATGTATCTTAAAATTAATAAATATTTTATTTATAATTTGTTTATTTTTCATTAAGAAATTGAAGCTGGGAGTAAGTTTTATCTTTTAAGAAAATAGCTTATCATTAATTTGATTTAAAAAATAGTGTCTAATTTCAATTGAAACGCGTGTTAAACTTGAAACGAATATATATATAGTTTGTATGACGAAGCAACCTATTAAAATGACATTCAATAGTGAAGAGTTGACCATTTGGTAGTCTAATATTGTAATGTTATAGTAACTCGATCTTTTTAACTCGACTGAGTGTAAAACTTGACACAAGTATTATTATTTGAAAAATACCAAGGGGCAAGGACCATAACTTTGATTAAGGGGAAAGAAAAAAGAAATAGAGTCCTTAAAGATCTTCTCATCTGAAAAATTCAATCCAATGACTAAAACTAAAAGCGACAAGGAGGTGAAGAGGTGAGTATTGATTTTATTACAAAGCCATGCCTGTAATGAAAAAGGAACTAAGGTTGTCCTCTATGCGTCATTGTGTGCGTGTATTATTTTAAAAAGACAATAACTTTTATTAAAAGAAATAGAGTTCTTGAAGAAGAGACGTACGGATGAAGATATAAAAAAAGTCTTCGTCATCTGAATTATTGAAAAGAAAATCAAATTCAACCAAATGACTAAAAGCGACAAGGAGGAGAAGAGGTCAGTGTTGGTTTTTCAGCTTTTTGCTTTGGCTTGTTTCTTTGAGGTTGAAGATTCTCCAGGGTAATTGTATAAATTTTGTCGTGATGGTTTTGTAAAAGAAGCCATAAGAGTACAAGAATTATGCAAAGGAACGGAATATATCAACCACAAGAAATTTGCATGACAGAGCTATCGTAACCTTTTTGAATTGTTTCTTTCCCATCACCAATTCTGGGTGAAATGCAGCATCTACCACACGGGAACTGTCATAGATGGGTTGCAGAGACAACTCGTGGTATGATAAAAACAGATCTTTAATAGAGATAAAAAATAGATAAAATATTATATATATATATATAATTAAGATCTTAAATACAAGTTCTTTATCTCTCAACAATCATCAATTTTTAATATATCTATACATATATATAATTAAGATCTTAAATACAAGTTCTTTATTTCTCAACAATCATCAAATTTTAAGACATGCCTTTCAGAGATTTAAACTAACCAATCATTTCTGTATAAAACTCAAACAAAACCATTTCTTATATAAAAGCAAGCGCAGATCTTTGTGTGATAGAAAAATTTATTGAAGATTTAAGCTTTTAGGAGAGAGACAAAATTCTAGAGAGAAATGAAATCCTACGAAAACATACAACTTGTTAAAGGGCTCATAAAAAAAATTTTAAAATTTTAAATTTACAGTTTAAATTTTTAAAATTTTCAATTGAATACTCAACTTTTGATATTTTAATAATTCAATTTAAATCTTTAATCTTCATTGATGTGATTAATAAATGAACATTTACGTGATATTTAGTAGACATATCACATCATTAAAATAAATTTTTAAACTAAATTATTAATGTTTTAAAAGGTTAATTACTCAATTAAAAAATTAAATTGCTTGGGCATTGAATTAAAAAGGTTAAAAAGATTAGATACTTTTTAATATATTATCTTATATGTAAAAGACATAATTATTAGTTTAAAAATTCTTTTTAAAAAATTTCTCTAATCTTTAAGATTTTTGAAAAATCTCTTTTTTAATTTTTAGTTTTTCAAAAAAAATTCTTTTGGAATTTAATTAAAATAACAACAAAATACATACAATATGAACCTTAATCGTAGACTAATTAAATGCCACTAACATGATAATTTAACTTAGCTCTTAAACTTGATAAAAATCAATTAAATTTATAATTTAAAATAATTATAATAAATAAATTTAAGTCAAATTTAATTAGTTTGGTTCAATTTTAAAACTTGAGTTGAATCATCATGTAAATAATATTTGATTAACAAATTAAACGATAGTATCGGTTGTTGTCTTATCAAAAACATTTGGAAGTTCGGCACTCAAAAGAGTAATTTAACTGTTGAAATGAAATTTTTAATAATATTTTAATTTAAAAATATAATTACAAATTAAAATAAAATTTAGAGAAAAACTACTTAAAAGTTAAAATATATAAAAAATTTATAAATATTTATTGGACTAAATTTATCTTGATTTTGAATTATTAATTTATCAACTAATTTAAATGTTTAATTTGTTTTGTTGTTAACTAATGTATAAAAAAAAAGTTATCCACGCATTAATAAGTGTATTTAAGAATTAATGCAAAATATAAGGATGGTACTTCCGCGTTAACGTGATAAAAGAAATTTTTGGAAGATTCATAGTGAAAAAGTTAAGTTCAGATTCTCTGTCTAATATTTTGGTGCTTTATTGTATCCAATAAATCTCAACTATTTATTTATGTGAGTTCTGTATGAGTTTCGTGTGATTTTCGCAAAATAAATAGCTAAGATTTTATGAAGCAGAATAATAAGACAAAATAATATTGTTCTCAAAATCTACCTTCGGAAAAGTTATGCCAGCCGCCTACCGAAACAGTATGATGCCATGGTCAGAAACGTGGAGCTCCTGCATCTGGACCCCAATGACTTTCAAGTTTCAAGCCGCTTCACTACACGTCAGAATAGACAGTTTGCTTACATCGTCTATGGTGAAGTAATACGGTTAATACTTGGTGATGGAAGCACTTGCACGCATGTGATGGGTAAACAATAAGAATCATCAAATGTCACGGTAGCTTCTCTCACATCTAGATGAAAAATGGGGATAGCTCCATGATTTTCAGACTGACTCGAAGAGTCAGTAGTCAATAGGATAGGCTTTATTTCTTAAAATTGGAAAGAATTGTAGTAAACTTCAAACCATGAGTGTGCTACTTTTAGGTGAAATTTCATGCTCAGCTGATATCTATTATCATCAAATTAACCAAAATTATTTAATTAAGAAGCAAATTAAAATCGCAAGCATAATATTGTCAACTAAAGTAGGAAGAATTCCTTTCCAAATATAAAAATAAAATAAAAATTCACCATTAATTTAGACTATATTTTAATTAAATTAACATAGTCAGATTACTTGAAAGAACAAATTATTAAGTAATACTAACAACATAGAACATAATAACTATTTGAATAAGATAGTTGAGTAATCTGATTTTGCCGTTGTCTACAAGTTGATGATTGGGAGGAAAAAGACTAAGAGGAAAACAAATGACTTGGGTAGGCCCTGAATGTGAAACACGATGGCATATCAATGATCTTTTAAGGTTTACTTAACAAAGCTAGCCGTGATTATTAAAGATGAGACATAGTATTCTTGCAACGAATGCAAGAAATAAGTGGTTAAAAGTTGCATTTCCGCGTACAAAGAACCAAAGATTTCGTGTAATTTTGTTATCAATATTAAAGGAATCACACTACAAGAATTAAGATATTTATTAACAACTTTTTTGTAACTATCATTTCATCATAGATACAAGTTTTTTGTGACAAAATATTATTAATTGTCATTATTGTTTAGATTAACTGTGGTGATCTATTTTTTTGTCACTCATTTATATTATTTGTATCGACAAACTTGTCTTAAATATATAAAGTTATTATGATCATATTATTTTCTCATATTTTCTATAGATTTTAATGTCAATAATTTTGTCACAAAAATATTGCATAATTGTAATCATTTTTTAAATTAGTTACTATTTCATTAGTGATAAATTTATTGGTGATCGGAGGTGACAACTTTAGAAATTAGATACTATTAATAATAGTAACTAATATTACTGCTTTTAGTGATAACTTTTGCTTTCATTAAAATTACAATTTCTTGTGCCATCTAAAACATGTGATTTATAATTCAATGCATATTCATGAACTTGCATCCCACGAAACCCTTGCATAAATTGTGTTTTAATTCATAAATATGTGAATTTGCATTGAATTGAACCACATATTTTTTTGGGCATGAATTTGCGTTGAATATGACCACATATTTTTTTTGGGAATGAATTAAAACACACTGCATCGTACGAAACCCATGCATAAAAGACGTGTTTTAATTGGCTTCCAAAAAGAATATGTGGTTTAATTCAAAGCCACATGTGGAACCTCACGAATCCTTTTTTATAGTCGTATTCATCACTTCAGCATAACTTAATATAAGTTGATTAGAAAAGAATCATGGTACACAACAACCTTAATCCAACAACCCCAAGATTATCGTCTACTGCCTGTAAGACAACTACGTTGTATGATTACGTAGACAAAGTTATCAAACCCCACACCCTTGTTATGCAATTTCTTAACATGATTAAGCTTTCATCTTAATTAGTGCAAATAGCTGGCTTGATCTATATATAGAGGAGCATTTCCTTGACCACATCACAAACGCAAAAGAGAAAGGAAGAGTGAGAGAGAAACACAGAGATAGCTACAAAGAGACATTATGGCAGTTGATCAAGTACTTCACATGAATGGCGGAATGGGAGACACAAGTTATGCCAGAAACTCACTATTACAGGTCAGGCATTTCCTGTGACGATTGTGCTTGAAATCAACTCTCATTTCTTTTTCACCAATATTAAGAAACAGCTCTAGATGCCTAGGATGTTACAACATTCTTAAATCAATGCAAATTTTATGAACTATGCTTTTTCATGAAACTGATTAAGTTTTCTGTCGGAAATACAGCTAATAAATTTTGGTTTACTTAGGACATAAGAATACTACTTCAATCTAAGAACTCAACTTATCTAGAAAAATCCAAAACCTACTAACTTATTTGTCATGCATGATCAATAGTTGAAGGCAATTTCTTTACGTTGTCTCTCATCGTGGTTCGTTTGTTATAACAAGAGCAAAATATTGTCGTTCAAATCTGTCAACAACTGTTCAAACATACAGAGAAAGGTGATATCCATGACAAAGCCAATTTTTGAGGAGGCCATTACCAATCTGTACTGTCACATCCTCCCTACGAATCTCGCCATTGCAGACTTAGGATGTTCTTCAGGACCAAACACTCTATTTGCTGTATCCGAGCTTATCAAAGTTGTTCAAAAGCTCTGCCAGAGGTTAGGCCACCAAGGACCAGAGTATCAGTTGTTCTTGAATGACCTTCCAGGAAATGACTTCAACAGTATTTTCAAGTCCTTGTCAGGCTTCCATGAAGAACTGAATAAACAAGTAGGACCAAGAATTGGGCCATGTTTCTTCACTGGAGTTCCTGGCACTTTCTACGGCAGGCTTTTCCCTAGCAACAGTCTGCATTTTGTCCACTCCTCGTACAGTCTCATGTGGCTGTCCCAGGTAGCACCGAACTCTGCTTCATGTTCGGTTTTCTTGAAATTTAGTCTGAAATTAAAGTTTCCATCTCGTACATCATCAGGTTCCTGAAGGGCTGGAGGAAAACAAATGGAACATTTATATGGCTAGCGCTAGCCCTCCAAGTGTGATTAAGGCCTACCACGATCAATTTCAAAGAGACTTTTCGTTGTTTTTGAAGTGCCGTTCAGAGGAAGTGAGAGCAGGAGGTCGCATGGTGTTGACAATTCTGGGGAGAAAGAGTGAAGATCCATGTAGCAAAGAATGCTGCTGCATATGGGAGCTTTTGGCGATGGCTCTCAAAGAAATGGTCCTAGAGGTACTTACACTTGCTAATAACTTTTTATGTTTCTTATACTTACTCGGAATTGGATTGAAAACGAAGATAGCAACACATGTTGTAACTATGCAATCGATCATTTAGAGAAAAAAAATTTAACTCTAACTCGTACGTGATAATTTAATCTTTTTTATCTTTAATATATACTTTCCAGTGATAAATGAAATAATTAAAATCATTATGGTATAAAGTTAATTAATCATAGAAATATGAGTAGAGTTTAAAGAAATTCTAGATATCAGTTCACACTAATTTTATTTACATCATTGTTACTGGCTTTGGACAAATTAAATTTCGAGAGGACGGAGAATTTGTTGTTATTGCTAACCATTAGGTGACTTTTTTTCGTATTTCAACAACACTTTGATGTTGGACACTCTTAGTTGCCCTTTCATTACCTTCAAGGTTGACCAGTCCAGTCCCACACCAACCATACTTTAGTTAATTATAAACTAATTACAGGGAAGGGACTAAGTCTAAGACTCTAAGGTATGTATCAAGACCCATCTTTTATGTTTAATTATTACTTTCTACTTAGATGATAAGGAAGCCCTTCATTCAACCACTACTTTTCAATAACAAAAGCAAGACCAATTGAACTAGGCTTTGATGTAATCAGTACTATAAGTCTTGTAGATGTGATCTTGGAAGACAGTACTGATGATTCAAACTTTTTGAGGATGGAATTGCAAGTGATGAGACTGTTCATGCTTTATATAGGGACTGATAGAGGAAGAGAAACTTGACTCCTTCAACATTCCTCAGTACACACCATCGCCACTGGAAGTGAAAACCCAAGTTGAAAAAGAAGGGTCTTTCGACATAGATCGCTTGGACGTCTCTGAAGTGAACTGGGACGCTTATGCAGATGAGCTAAACCTAAAAGATGCATTTACAGACGGTGGATACAACGTAGCAAAATGTATGAGAGCTGTGGCTGAGCCATTGCTTGTGAACCATTTTGGTGAGGCAATTATTGACCAGGTTTTCAGTAGGTACAAGGTCATCGTCACAGATCATATGGAGAAAGAGAAGGCTCAATTTGTTAATGTTATTGTGTCGCTGACTAAGGGGAGGACTGCAGTTGATTTGGATTGAATATTACGTAGGAAAATGTGTGATCGATATTGCTAGTTTGTTTGTTGTGATAAATAAGCTAGACATTGTCATGTTATATTCAATGACACGATTTCCCATTATCTATGCATAATCAAAATGATTTATATTTCGAATATCTCAAATGTTTATTACAATTTACAATTTTGTTATATAATTTTATTATATTATAATTCTTTGAATAAAGCGATTAGATATTATATCAAATTCTCCTTTGTATAGAATATAAATGAAGTTTTATAACTCAATTTTGAATTAATTTAAAAGTTCTGATATCATTAAATACAAATTGTGAGGCTTCAAACGGGCTGAAAGCCTGGATTACACTTGTCTTAAAGTTAGGCCTAGAATAAGAGTCCATTTCTGAAGAATGACAAGTCAAAACTCTTGGATAATTCCGCTTCTGCTTGTCTGCTAAAGAGATTTAGAGATTGATCCATTCATGCTCAACATTGTACATTGTGTCGGGTTAAGCACTGAGTGATGTGACTCGGGCTAGTGATTCCAAGTCAACATATTAAAGCTTTGTATTGTTCGTATTGTACTGTAAATAATATCTTAAAATCTTTAGGTTTAATATATAGACATAGATAAAAGTGGCAAGCATACCCTTTTTCTTCGAAATCATATTTTTCATGTGTATAACTAAGATTGTATTTTAAGTTATCTTATTCCACTGAAATTATATTTTGAACTTACCACCTATTATTAGTAATCAAATTAATGTTTTGGAGTGACAAATTTAAGACATAACTAACCTTATAATTATATTCTTTCTTTATTAACTAATTCAAACGAAAACACTTTTTTGTTATGAAAAAGTCCAATATATAAAAAATTGTTATTGAAAAGTTTAAATTTTGATTTATTTTATTAAAGAGATAAATAAATGTGTAACTTAGTCTAACTAGAATTCGATGGAGAGGAAGCAAACATTTTCGTTTCAAAAAAAAAAAAGGAGGCAAACATTTTTATCTTTTTACTTTGTTTTCAAGAATATTGTTTTAAACAATTTATACTTAAGTTAAGTTATATTTTTACTAATAACTCCTATGAGATAATAACAGTCTCTTTACTAAGTAGGAGTAAGGCAGCGTACTATCAAACTTCTCCAAATTTTATGCTTCAGTGAAACTTCAACTAAGTATTGATGATGATGATTATGAATTCTTATGAGGTAGAATTGATTCATCAAACAAGTGCATAATCATAAGTTAATAGTAGTAAAGATGATTATGCTTTGTTGTAAGTACAATCTTACTAGAAAAGATAACATAAGGATTGCAATGATAATGGACAAATTAAAAGTAACTAACGTTAATCAAAAATTAAGAGAGACAAAGTTTAGGTAGTTCGAACATATTAAAAGGAAACACTCTAACACTTTAGTGAGAAGATGTGAAATAATTGTACTTAAAAAATGTAAGAGGAAAAAAAAAGTTTAAGAAGAACTGAAGTGAGACAATCATGAATGATATGGTTCTGTTGAAACTTATTGAGGACATAAGTTTCAACAAAAAATTTTGACGTACTAGGATATTGACAAAGGATCTCACATATAAATGTCATTTTTAATAGGTATTTCAATTATTTTCCTTTAATTTTGCTTATTATTGAGCCTCTCCAGACTCAACGTATTAATAGGACTTTTATCATATTATTGTTGTTGTTGTTGATGACTTAAAAAATATGCTTTTGTATCAAACATGAGTAATGAGTTTTAAAAAAGTGTATATCATCTAATTATGATTTATGCGCGGGATTTTGTTGTGGAGCTTTTTTCGTAAATGTTGATGGACATCGGACATTGTACAATTACTAAGTATGGCAAATTTGAAGGCGTTTGGCCAAACTATTAACAGATTGGTCAAGATATCTAATTAATTATTTTAGGAATTATTTATAGTTGGATATATTTATTATATCATTATGATAAGAAATTTTTCTTGAGTGAAATTCTTGAAGATAAGATAGTGTGAAAGATAAAATCTGAAGATAAGATTTATAAGTGACAAGATCACCACTTTTTATTGAAGATGATGCAACATAATTTTTGGTGATTTGACATCTATATTTTTGACAATTTGAGCTATCTTTGGCACTGCAATTTTGGTTATTTTGAACAATCTTTTTTATTGTGTTCCATATGTATAAAAGTGAATTTTGAATAGCCGTATAGTCGTTGAATTTTTGAATAGTCATATAATCGTTCTTTTAGAGTAAAAAACAAGTGATAAATCAATTATTGTTGCAGATGGGTTTTTGGGATCTTTTAGTGATGAATGGCATGCTCGTTTAATGAGTTTTGTGGTTATTGTGTATGGGATGCTTCAGTGATTAATTCGAAAGTTCACAACAGAATTCTTGTTGAATAACTTCTCATTATTTCGATTTGATGAAGTTGCACATATAGGGGAGTATTTTCTTTTAACTCAAGTATTTCTTTGTTTACGTTATTATTGTTTCAATCACTTAAGATTATACTTTCGCATTCATTATCTTCCATTGTTGCAAAAATTTTCTATTAAGGTTAACACTAGATGATCGTGTTATTAGGTGTGAAATATTTTTACAGGATATAAATACAAATGGGTAACGTTAAGGAGTGAGTGATGTCGGCTTAGTAAAATTATGTGTAAGAATATTAGTACAATTGAATGGTGTCAAGGAGTATGTGGTGTCGACTTAGTAAAATCATGTGTAAAACTATTGTACTTCGATGAAAGTGATTAAGTTGAATGAGAGCCCCGCAAATATAAGCTGGGTGTGCCGAATTGTTTTATCAAATTTCAATTGTTGATTTATTTGTTACTGATTTAATTGTTGCGCTGGAGTCTTAATTCTAAAAAATTGGTAGAACTTATAAATCGTGGAACTGGATTTTTTCACAAACTTATGTATCCATGTATTAATGTCTATGTGATGTTCATGCAAACCTTTAACTTCAAACTTTGTTTCCCTTCGAAACCTTGATTTCTCCAGTAATCACAAAATAAAATGGGTGATATGCAGCTCAACTACAAGCTTACTGTACAGTAACTTAACCATAAACTTTTTTCTCAAAAGGTACAAGATGTCAAACTTTTTAATAATTATACTCATTTCAATATTTTTCATAAAATATTTAAGATGACTAAAATGTAACTTATAATTCTTTCAAAAAAATTATTTTATAATATTTGTTATTAATCATCAATTACATAATAATTTGTATTTGAATAATTTTTAAAATTCATATTTATAATAAATTGGTTTTTGAATAATTTTAATCATGAAATAAAAATTAAAAATTAGTTAAATTATATAAAAAATTTGAACGAAGAAATATTAATATTTGAGACCAAATGTTTCCCACAATCTTAGGCTTGGAGAGGCAATAATTGTTGAAAAGTCGGCATGCACTTGTTAAAGGACAGTAAACATAATAATTGTCTGGCGTTATATCAGAAGAAGCAAAGGGTTAAAAGAAAGAAAAGAAGAACAGCTAAAGTTAAGTGATACAGCGACATCACGAGACTCGTGAACATTCAAGATTCAATTTTCTGTGGTTTTTTTTATTTATATATAACTTTTCGCATTCTTTATTGTCTTCTCTTTTAGGTGCTCCTCTTTGTGCGGTGTGTATGCCCGTACTAGTTCTAATGGATGGTGACAAAACACACAATGGAGGAGACCCCCCACACCCCCCCTTCCCATAACTGCTTAAATCAACTTTTACCTATATAATCTCAATTTTTCATGTACTAAATTTTGCTTATAATCACTATCTGTTTATGTCATTCTATTAACCACTTTGCGTACATGTATGTCATCTGATGCATTTATAATCTCAAATTGTTGCATGTTCATATACAATAAAATGTCTTCTTCTTCGCTCCCTATCCAACCAATATGTATATGATATGATTTAACTCCCTTTCTCAGCACTTTGAAGGTACCAGAGAAAACAGAGCTATCTGTACTTTGTATGTGTGTGGGCATTGGGCAGTATTATGAGGGATTGGTACTTACCATTTCGTACTTTGTCTGTGTGTGGGCATTGGGCAGTATTATGCGGGACTTGTACTTACCATTTGGACGTCGAGACTCGAGAGTCCATATCACTTAAATATCTCACCCTCGGAAAAAGCAAGCAAGCTTGTTTATAGATTTTTAATTGACAGAAAAATTACAATAACCTTAATGATAAATTATTTAATAATTTAAAATTAAATAATAAATTCTATTTAAAGTATCTTTCGCTAAATAGGGCGATTGTTACGCTACATGACACGGACAAGAACCTAAATAGGGCCACTGCTACGACTCCTGACATGTACAAGAACCTAAATAAGGTCTCGTAAGGAAGGTCGATTTCACTCTCACGCTTGCCTGTGACTTCCACTCCACTACCAAAATGAATCAATTTGGCCAGTTCATGGGGCGTCCCTCATTCGACAAGTGTATATCAGCAGTGGCCGGGCAGAAATGATAGACAAGAAGAATCCGAAAATTTCCCAACCAAAGTGAACCGTGATTTGATAGATTCAAAGTCGCCCTCTCAACACCACAACTGAAGTGCTTCTGATCACGCAACGCAAGTGGACAAGTTTTATAGCAACTCCATGAACAAGACAGCAATTGTAGTCTGGCATCATGAGGCCCCCCTTACCAAGGACACATCCAATTACGCCTATGACTTTTGCGTTAAAGAAGAAAAACAGAGTCAGACCCCTACTGTGGCCATCAGGCTTCACTCAAGGAACTCAAGACTGGCTTAGTCAGCTTCTCTACACCTTTCTTTTGTAATTTCGTTTATATGCTATTTTAACATAAATTTTCATTATTATAAAATTTATATGATAAATATCTATAAATTGTTTTAACATAAATTTTCATATGATTGATTACTATATGCCTAATAAAATTTATATACCTATTCTAATATAATTTCAATAGTTCTTTATATTAGAGTTATTCCTGTAAAGCCTATTTTTAAGTTTATAGTATCAAAAATATTTTAAAGTGATTTAAAATTACATAAACATCTTTTAGTACAAAATCTAAATATTTATATTAAATTTAAAAAAAGACGATTGCTTAAAAATAGAAAAATGATAGAATTTTTAATTGTCGCTTAATCACATTTATTGTTTGATTAAATGTTATTAATTCTTCTAATAATTAACTAAAATCAGATTATCATGTGAACTCATCACTACGAATTTGAAGAATAGCAAACATAAAGTTTACCAAAACTTCAATTCCATACCTTTTTGTGAACAATGCAAGTTAATAATATTTATACAGCTTTAATTATATCTAAGTATTAAGATTATCTTTTAATATAATTACAATTACAACTATCAAATTATTTTATTAATTATGAATTATCTGAATCTTTGATTTGTGTATATATATATATTAAATTTCTAGTCTATTATTATAAATAAAAGTTTTTTATTTTTGTATAGTGTAATGATAGCGTATAAAAGGTGTGTGATTAATCCCACATAATCGAAACTTTTAATTAATTATGATTTACCTAAATCTTTGATTTATGCATATAATTTTTTAATTTATGTGTATTTAATTTTTATACTTTATTTCAAGAAAAGAGTTTATATTCATGAGAGAGGTACTTCACTTTTTAAATTCTGTTTTCCATTATTTTTGTTTGCATTTCTTCTAACAAACTGTGCTATAGTCACACCATTTAAAAATCATAACGTGGAACAACCATGCAAACAAAAGTTGCCTATCATCTAGACAATATTCATAAAAGCTTGTGACTCACATATGATAATATAGTATTGATCAAAATATCAACTACTCTTTGTTTGCAAACAAAATAATTATTATACTTCAATCCATGCTTATATAAAAAGTATCGATTAAGAATATATTTTGATATAATCACAGTAACAATTGTCAAATGCCTTATATTTAATTATAACTTATCTAAATCTTATATATTTATGTATGTCTAATTTCTAATATAGCGTAAGGCCTTGTCCATAAATAATAACTTTTGTTCTTATATAAAACACACATAGATTTAATAAAAAAATTGTGAACTTTATATTGACAAAGTGAAATAAACCCTTAAAAGTTAAATCACGTCTTACTTTCCCTTTTTCAATTATCATCTACATTAATTTTGTTTATATCACTATAAGAAAAGTAGAAATTAGCGACGAAAAATTATTGATGGATAATAAGCGTAGTAAATTAGCGACAAAACCCTATTTCCGTTACTAAAATCAACGTGAAAAAAATTCGTTTAGTGGTGGTTATAATTTTCGTCGCTAAAAATGGAGGAAAACCGTCCTGGCAAAATTAGCGATGGACTTTAGAGACGGTAAAAGTTTCCGTTGATAATTACACTGAAATTAGCTACGGAAAACCTATTTCCGTTGCTAAAATTGACGTGAAAATTTTTTCTTAGCAACGGTTTTAATTTCCATCACTAAAAATGGAGAAAAACTGTCCCGGAAAAATTAGCGACAAGCTTTAGGGACGGCAAAAGTTTCCGTCGGTAATTACACTGAAATTATTATAGAGAGAAGTATATCGGCGGAACCATTATAATCGGTAAATAAAGCGGGAATTAAAGGCGATATAATAAAATTTAAATTTTCCAACGGAAATTAGCGACAGAAAATTTCGTGGGTAAATCACGTTTAAAACACCCAAACGCCCCTTCCCTCCCCCCTCTGATTCATCTTTTTTGTTTCTTCTTAGGCGCTCTTTGGTCTTCTTCCTCCTCTGGTGACTTCCTCTCCCATCTGGTGAGTTCCTCTATAACTAAAGTTTGTTTATTTCTTGCGTTTTTTCTCCGGTTTTTTTATTACTCTTTCTTGGTGGGTTTTTGATTGTCATAGATAGTATTGATTTATGTGTTGAATTCTTTTTGTTGTTGAAGAAGAAATGAAGATTGTTGAAGAAAGCCCATGAGATCTAGTAAATGGAAGCTCTTTGAATACTTTACTGAATCCTGGTTAGTTTGCGTCTTTAATTTTTCTTTCAGCTCTCCTCATCTCTGTGTTAGTTTATAGGCTTTTCTTTGATCTGAAATTTTGCTTCTTTTATATTTCTTGTAACTCTATTAAGGCTATAGAAGATATTTCTTAATGCAATATTTCAACGAGTCATTTCGCCTGATTTGTTTTGAGGGAAATATATAATTATTAGGTACTTTATGTTTGACGGCTTTAGTTTCAATTGCGTTTTAGGGGAATAAGAGCTATAGAAGCGTTAAGCAAACAGTGAACAGACTAGAGGAGGCTGTGGTCTCTTGTAGAGCTTCCGAGAGAGAGATATTGTTGAAATGATGGTTGGTTGTGCTCAAAGAGGTTGAGAAATTTGTAACTAGTTTTGCTGAAGATAAAAGGAAGAGTCTTTAAGAACACCTCGTCAATGATGATGGAGACTTTTTTTTTAATAATTTAATTTACCAACGGAATTTTATTTTCTGTCGATAAAATGATCGATATTTGCCGACGAAATATTTAGATCCGTCGGTAAATTTACCGACGACTGTTTTAACGACCTCGTTGGCCGTTGGTAATTTTCGTCGCTATTTTATATTACCGACGGAATGCAAATGTTTTCCGTTGATAATTATCATCGCTAAACGCCCTATTTCTTGTAATGCATTTCTATATCAGAGCATAAATAATTTGTTGATTTGGGTTGTTATATAGCACCAATCTTCCATAAAAGAGTGTAAAGTCTTTCTATTCAAATTATTGGACTAACTAGTAGATAAAGAACAAGTGTTTGATGACCCCTGATACTTCAGTGGCCTGTCTCTAACGTAGTCGTAGTGTATGGTTGTTGTCCCCTTTAATGGGGATAGATGACAAAATAAAAAAATCCTATCTTTTTGCGTGTTTGGTTGCTGTCCTAAGTGATTTTTGTTGTCTCCGGATGATAAAAACAAAAATTTTTGTTCTTTTCAAAATTGAACGACAAAGTTTCTTGTCTCCGTCTCTGAAACAAAACACATAAGCAACTTTCAGAAATACTCCTCCTCTCAAATAAGCAAATTTTTTATTCTTAATTATATTATTAAACTCATCATCATCATCATCATCATCATTATTATTATTATTATACGTAATTAATTATCTTATTATCATTATCATCATCATCATTCATATTCTTATTCTTATTATTATTAATTATTGTTATAAATTTTGTACTTATTATTATTATTATTATAGATTTTGTATTTATTATTGTTATTATTAATTATTATTATAAATTTTGTACTTATTATTATTATTATTTTATTAATTTTTATACGAAATTAATTATCTTATTATTATTATTATTATTATCATTATTAATATTTTATTTATTTTTATTATTATTATTAGTTGTTAACTTTTTTACTGATACGAATCTTTCGTTTTAAAATAATCAATGAATTACATATTTTCAATCATATTATGTTGCAGGAATAATTTAGTCATTGACACTGTTTTTATGTTTTGTTAACTACAATTAAATATATTTCTATCATCAAGGCGGAGACAATTTTATTTATTTTGTTCATCACAATTAAACACCTCACTATCTCTAAATTTCGTTCTATTTTATTTCTAAATTTTTGTTTAGTTCTATCCTACTTATGAAAGATAGCAACCATACGCTGCTTAACTAAACAAGTCACGGTGGAGTAAAAAATTGGCTTGGCTTGAAGCTGGCGACTGTAGAGAAAACCAATACAAAATAAGAAAAAGGAATCAGTACAAGAAAGTAAAATAAGTGCATGATTGAAAATTGTCTTTAAAAGCAGATGACGCCGCCCGGAAACTACCACACAAACAAGGGCATCACTTACAACCAATCAGCAACAAAATGGATGTTGAGAAACATTTTCACATGACAGGAGGTATTGGCGAGCATAGTTATGCTAAAAGTTCCTCACTCCAGGTTTCCTCCTCTCTATTCCTAGTTACTGTTAATTTGTAGTTTTGTTCTTTTTTGGTAAGTTGCTAATCCAACAAACTTGTTAACAGAAGAGAGCATCTGATATGGTCAAGCACATTACCATGGACACCCTACAAGAAGCATATCTTAGCTTAACACCAAAGACCTTTGGCGTAGCTGATTTGGGTTGCTCCTCGGGTCCTAATACATTTTCCCTTGTCAAAGATATTCTAGGGACTATTGAAGCAGTAAGCTGTAAAATGATGCTGCCACTACCGGAGTTTCAAGTGCACCTCAACGATCTTCCGACAAATGACTTCAACTCAGTCTTTAAGGCCCTACCTGACTTCTTTCGAGACCTCAAGAAAGAAAGAAGTGGTGGGTGTCCGTCCCTTTTCATAGCCGGCTATCCTGGTTCATTTTACGGAAGACTTTTTCCTAATAACTGCTTGCACTTTGTTTACTCGTCTTTTAGCCTACACTGGCTGTCCAAGGTTAGTTCTTTTTCTCTTTTGCTTCATTCCTCTTCAAATCATTTACAGCTAGCCGGTAATTGACGGTAAAGGTTAGGTTAATCATATAGGTTCGGGTTTAGTTCAAGAGCTAGCTAGTTTGTGGTTTTGTGCAATAAATCATATTATGAACAGCTATATTTAAACTCAACCACAACTATACATGCAGGTTCCTCCTGGCCTTTATGACAAAGAAGGGGAATCGATTAACAAAGACTGCGTTTACATTTCTGAATCAAGTCCTCCATTTGTGTCCCAAGCTTACCTCAGTCAGTTCCAAGAAGATTTCTCATTGTTCCTTCGGTCGCGTTCCGAAGAAGTGATCGCTGGAGGGCGTATGGTGTTGATCTTTCTGGGAAGAATAGGTGCCGACCATGTTGACAGAGGCAACTCTTTTTTCTGGGAACTCCTTTCAAGATCTCTTGCCGTTCTGGTTTCCCAGGTTGTTTCATTTTTCAGTAACAAGTTTGGACCATTCTTTTGCTAAGAGCAATTTGGACCATAGACCTTGACACAAACGGGCACAGTTTCAATTAAAACCACATCTTAAAACATGGTTTATCATATACATATGTGAAATATTTATTTCTGACAATTTTCTTACATGGTTGCAGGGAGAAATTGAGAAGGAAAAGCTAGACTCATATGATGTACATTTCTATGCACCGTCCAAGGAAGAAATAGAGGCCGAAGTAAGGAAAGAAGGGTCTTTCCAGTTAGACAGGTTGGTGATGTTTGGTGTAGAGAGGGAACGCAAGGAAACGAATAATGGTGAAAGCTATGGAACAGCAGTTGCAGCGACAGTACGAGCCATCCAAGAATCAATGCTTAGCAACCATTTTGGAGAGAGGATTTTAGAGCCTTTATTTGAGATATATGGAAGAATGGTGGATCAGGAAATGGATAAAGAAGAAATTAAGCCCACTAATTTTCTTCTTGTTCTTAGGAAACTGTGAGTTCCATATGAAAAATGCACCCAAGGTTTAAATGTATATAATAACTATGGTCCACTTTCTTAAGCTCCTTGTTTTTTTTTAGTATACTTTCTTAAGCTCGTTAGATAATGTTCTTCCACATACAAAAAAACACATAAAAAGAAAGAAGTTGAAGAATAATAGTAAGAACATGAAAATTAGAGGTGACAGCATTTTACACTGCTTTCGTTAGTAAGTTTCTCTATTAAATATAATTATATTAAATGGTGATCGACTTCAAATTAACAAAACTTCCATCAATTATCTAAAATAAAATTCAAGTTAAGAAAGAGTTTAATTGAACTAATTCTAGAATCTTAATTTGAACAACGTTTTTAAAGAAGAGATTTTAATTTTCAAGATGTAACATAAAGAGTAACATTTAAAGTTAATTATTTTTATATCTGTTGTCCAAACACTAAAAGAAAAAAAAAAGGTCTAAGAATCGTCATTTTTAATGGCTTTTATATTAGATAGTAACTAAATTCTTCTTTATATTTCCTTCAAATAAATATGGTTTTGTTGTAAAATATTTAAAGTTTACTTAATTTTTGTAATATTAGTCTGAAATTTAAAAAGTGACGAAATTTCAAAATTTTAAAGTAGTTTATGATTAAATTTTTATCAATACATATATCTTACGTGACTAGCTATATTATATTAAAGTTTTCACTAAGTTTTATTAGGCGTTTAATTTGAGAACGAGATTGTCTATGGATATGAGTATAATAGTAGAAGAGGTTGAGGATGGGTATAAAAATAAAAAAATGATGTTTGGTTTGTAACTTGAGTTTTTGTATTAATATCAATAATACTGTTTGGTTTGTTGCATTAACGGGAATGAAAGATAATACAATACCATTTTTACCCTCAATAACAATGAAAATAATTTGTCCTTCATATGTTTATTGGGGCTATCTCCATATGTTTTTTTAATCTGAATCCAAAAGCACGCAACGTATTTAAAGCTTTAAAACATGTTTATGTTTTATAGATGTTAAATAATAACACCAAATAAATTCAAGAATGTCTTTATACAATTGTTAAATTATAAAACCAAATAAAAGTAATTCTTCTCTTTATCTAAAGGTTAAGGCTTTATCAAAACACAAAGGTATGACTTTTATGAAGAAACAGACGTTGGATAAAGATGAAGGGCTTGCGTCTTTATACGAAGGTTAAAAATTGTAAAAAAGTGATTCTGTTTCGTTGTTCTTGAAAGCCATTAAGAGCTTTACAAAACAAATAAACAAACACCAACATAGAAGATAATTCGCTATGTGTTTTTTCTTTTTTTTAAACAGTTAAAACCATATATGAAAAATCAAATTAAAACACAAAACAGTTATAAGGAAGAAAAAAAGGAGCAGATTGGTTTTATAATTCTCGTTCAATTTATAACCATATGCACTTTAACATCATCAAACCATTTAGCAGATTGTTTATTATCTTGATTAAATCATAAAATGAAAATATATAAGAAAAAAAAGAGAGTAAAAGCTCCATTTACAATAAGAAGAAACCAGGTTTTATCCAGTTCATTTAACATCAAATTAAAACGAGAGATTTTAGAAAATATACCTGGAGGCGAAGAACAAAATATTCCTTCGTTGATAAGACACGATAAGGTAGGATGGGAGATCGTAAGGAATTGAGAGGCGATAAGGAAGTAAAGAGGATGGTAGAGCAAAGGCTGGGTAAAAGAGTAAAAAATAAAAGTGATAAAAACTTAGATTGAAATGAAAACTTGATACCCACCCCCTTGGTGGGTTTAGTAGATTCCCAAATTTAATGGAATAAATCTATTCCCCTGAAATTGAAAACTCTAAAGTAAACATTGTTTTTTACAATTATTCCATTCCTTCATTCCCAAACTTTCAAACTAAACGCTCCCTTATTTTTTCACATAATTATTTTATTATTTATTATGTTTGAAAAATGAAAAATCCTAATACTGTCGCTGGTTGAAGAAACTAAAATCTTGATTCGGATGCGACCAATTATAGTTAGCAGAGTCTTCATGAATATATGTGGTTCTGTCTGATCTTGATGGGGTTGGACGCCATTGTTGGGATCCATGAGTTCGATGATCTTGGCTAGGAAATACCTACAAAACAATAGAAGGCTCACCGGGAGTTAACATCTGGTAGGCCCCTCCGACGCTCAAGTTAGTCTTTTGTGAGGGTTTTGGTAGCTGCGAATACGAAACAACAGGGTTCTCATGTCGAACTTGTATCATGGGAAAGTAGTACCTTATATATGGAATAACTGCTAGGTTTAGGTCTTTTACAT
>JANVCL010000214.1:7853960-7872181 GCA_026546855.1 Erythroxylum incrassatum | reverse complement strand
TGATTGCCTTTGAAGGCTTGTTAGCTCTTGTATATTGTAGACTTTTATTTTTTTTGGTAATATAGATCTTTAATTTTCAAAAAAAAAATTCTTCTCTCTGACTATAGCTTTTACTACAAGTCTAGCCTTATACCTTTCTACTTGTCCAATTGAGTCATGTTTGATTTTGTAAGCCCACTTGCACCCAATGGGTTTGCAACCTTTAGGTAGTTCAACCAACTCCCTAATTCCATTTTGTGACACGAAACTCAACTTATCTTCCATTACATTCATCCATAACGCAAATTGAGGACTATTCATTGCTTCTTGAAAATTGACTAGTTCAGTATTATCTCCCACATCGAAGTCATGTTCCTGCAAATAGACAATATAGTCATCAGGAATGATAGATTTACATGTTCTTTATGATCTCCTGACAACAATTTAATCATCCCCAGTATCAATGAATTCATCCTGTGCTTGATTTTGAGGCTCATCATGAGATTCTATTGGAATCTGTTCAATCACAAAGTCATCAGTAGGAGCGAAACCGATGGGTATAAGGATTAGAACACATTCTTCCCTGAATATAATTTCTCTTGACCCTTGACTTGAATCATATTTATCTTCAAAATAGACAGCTCTATTTGATTCTATAATTCTGGTCGTGTGAGATGGGAAATAGAACCTAGAACCTTGATTCGATAGTGTAGCCTACAAAGTAGCCAATAATAGTTTTCGAATCAAGCTTCTTAGATAGCGGATTATAGGGCCTCACTTTTGCTTAACATCCCCAAACATGAAAATGACGCAAGCTTGGTTTCTTACTTGACCATAACTCTTATGGAGTCATTGGGATTGACTTGCTAGGTACTTGATTCAAGATATAAGCAGTTGTCTTCAACATCTCAACCGATAAAAATTTAAGCAAACTAGAATGAATCAACATACACCGCAATATATCAAGAAGTTTCTTCTTTCAGTAATTTCATTTTGCTGAAGTATTCCCAGCATTGTATATTTTACTTCAATACCACATTCTTGCAAGTATCTAGCAAAAGGCCTTGGATTCCTTCTACTCTCATTATAACGCTCATAATACTCTCCACCTCTGTCAAAATTAACTACCTTAATTTTCTTCCCCTTTTGAAGCTCAACATTTGTCTTGAAAATCTTAAACGCCTCCAAAGATTCAGATTTTTCACGAATGAGCTCCACATGATTGTACCGGAAAAACTCATTAATAGAAGTGATAAAGTATTTATAACCACCCATAGCAGGTGGAATAAATGGACATATATCAACATGAATCAACTCCAACAATTATGAGCACTTATTTGTTTTGCTTTTTTAAACCTTGGCGGTCAACTTTCTTTTAATACAATTAACACAGGCAGTGAAATCTGAAAAATCAAGATCTTGAAGTACATCATCTTTTAGCAACCTCTTCATCTTGTCTCTATAAATATGGCCTAAACGTTTGTTCTATAATATAGAAGATCTCAAATCCAACCTCATGTGTTTAGAACCAATAACAGTATTAAGAGAAGAGGGAGAAGCAACAGTAATATCATCATTCAACTCAAGTTTGCATAAATTTTCACATAAAATTACATTTCCTACTAGAAGAGAGTCACGATATAAAGTCAATTTTTCAGTTCCAAAAAGACTAATAACCTAGTCTATCGAAAATGAAAACAGAAATCAAATTCCTCCTAATAGAGGGTAAATAAGCGACATCAAGTAACACCAAAAGACGTCATGTATTTAATTGTAGACTAACTGTCCCAAAAAATTCTACTTTGACTTTGGTATCTTCTCCTATGTACACATGCTACTCAGAATTAGTCGACCTTCTTTGACTTGTCAATTTCTGCAAGGAATTTATATGGTGAATTGTTGCTTCAGTATCTAACCACTAGGTATTTAATGGCACATCAATAACATTGGATTCTAAACAAACCATCACAAGACAATTACCTTTCTTCTCTAAGTGAGCTTTGAGTTTTCAGCAATCAGCTTTCTTTTACCCAAAATTTTGACAAAAGTTGCACTTCCTTTTGAAAAACTTATTCTTCTAACTAACAGAAGAAGAGCCCACTTGTCCACTTCCTTTATGACTAACAACTTTCTTCTTAAAAGGCATTTGGTCACTTAAGTTATTATAAGTGAACTTTCTAATTTGAAAATTGTTATGGTTTGTTATTATGGAGATGCTTCTGGCCCTTCCATTTTTCATGTCATCCTCTTCCATGGCAAGAATAACAGTCATTTCCTCATCAGTCCATTGCTCTTTCTAAGCATTATAGCTTGATCTGGTTAAATCAAATTCAGAAGGAAGAGTCCCCATCACAAACCATGCCATGTAATCCTCACCAAGTTCCATATCTGTAACCTTAAGCTTATGGTAACAACCCATGAGCTTGTTGATGTGAACTCTAATGTCACTTGCACCATCATAATGGTGTGATGAAACATGTTTAAGTACTTATTCTTCTCATTCTTTAAGAACTTCATGTACTTCTTCTTAATGGCAGCAAGAAAATCCTTTGCACTATCTGCCTCGGGAATACTATTACGAATGAATTCATTCATGTGATACCTTATAATCATCAATCGTTTAAAGTATTCCCACTCCTCATAGGATTTCCTTTCCTTCTCAATAGCATGATCAGTGGGTTTAGGTGATGGATCAATTCTCAAGTCTAAGTCCATTCGCATGATAGTTAAATTCATCATGAGAGATTCAATCCACTGCCAGTGGTTCGTTCCATTCAGTGTCAAGATAGCAAAGGCTCTCAGATTGCTTAAAGTTGAATGAGAACCAAGAGCAATAACCATAATATATATGTTAAAACATAATCATGCAATTCGTGCTCTTTTTTTCAAAATTAATTATATCTTCGGGCTAGAGTTCCTTAAACAAATATAAAACTCATTTACAACTAAGAACAATTTATTAAATATTACAACTAAATCATCAATATATTATCGAAAGGAAAGAAAAATTGTGCAATTCATAATATTTCAATAAAATTTGTTCACCATATTAATTATCTTATTAAGTAGTAATTATAGATAGGATAATTAATTACCCCTACAGATCTTAAAGTTATTTTAGAAGAAAAACACAAAATTTTAAACATACATTAATATTTAAAAATTCCTCATCATAAATAGTTTTACCTGCTCAATTCTAATAGAGGTAAAAATAAGCATTCACTATTATCAACAAATAATCATGTTTATGCCACAATAAGATTACAACAATTTGAACTATCAAATAAAAAAGTACTGATTAATCTTGTGCATAAAAATATAGAAAAATAGAATAAAAAATGGAGCAAAAAGATGAAAAATGGTCTAAAAAGGACCCCGCATGCGCCCTCATGCACACTGTGCATTTTTAATATTAAAAAATAAATATATATATATATTAGAATTAACAGAGACAGGACGACGCCTACAATGTCGTCCCTGTCCTTCAATCGGGATGCCCGCGGGTTGACCCACCTTTAACTTCCTCTCCAGACTTCGATTTTTGACAATTTTTGAGGCGTTTTCTTCCATTTTTCATGCTATATGGATTTCCCATATTCATTTCACCCAAAAGTGCTCCAAAATCTTAATATCTTTTACCCATTTTTTAGCCATGAACAACAACACCGAAAATTTTCAAAATCTCATCTAAAAAATCGTGATTCTTTGTTTAAAACAAAGGTAAAAGGCAACAACAACCACCAACAACGATTTCTACACCTTTAATACATCATTTGAAAATCATTTCTGTCAAAAAACCAATTTGAAAATATGGTTTATACCCAAAAAATGAGCCCTAAAATCAAATGATCATAAAGCTCTGATACTAATTGTTATTCACAGATGCATTCATCAAGTATCATAAAGCCAAGATCTATATTTTATTTAGAGCATTAACAACACAATAAGATTGACATACCTTCAATGTTTGGCAAAGAGTCTTGATAGATTCTTTCCATTTTGGACACTACAACCTATCAAAATCAACAAAACCTTGTGCAAGAGAGGAAGCTAATGGTAAAAGACTCAATATTTTGTTTTTACATCCACACATCATATGCACACAATCTCACCATATGTTATATCTTATAATATGTTCTACCCTAAGGGGTAGAAAAGAATTATTGTGTCATTTCAAGGATGTTATAAACTATAGTTTAATTGGCCAATATATAATTATTAGGGTACTACCATGTATCTCAAATGTAATTAGTAAATTATTAACCATCCCATTATGGTTCTTAGACATACATTAGACAATTCAATTTATGGTCATGAATATGGAATTGATGTTATAATTATATTAGTCCCCCATATTTCTAACACAAATCACTTGCATTTATTGAAAATTTGGTCCAAGTTTCGTAGTTATGGACTAGGAATATATTGTTAATTGACCCTGATGTCCAAGAGTTCTTAAGCGCTTTAGGAGTCGCATTTTCTCTGACGTCGACCCAGCCAAAAGGAGCAAACTAGATTAACAATGTGATGGGAATCTATTTTTTCTAGTTTAGGTAACAATTAATCCAAGTAAGTGCCAGGGATTTAGACATAGGATTTATGCTTGTTTTTTCAAGTTCAAAAGAAGTAGCGTCTCTGAAAATTTCAGATGTGCGCAGGCAACGAACATACAATAGAAAGCAAGGCTCAACAAAATTTGACCAGTGTATTATTCTCATATGGTGCACCCTTTTTCATGAAGTTCTTATACCCGAAATCAATAGTAAGATGTTTAAAGAAATTGGCACGAGTAGAGTTAAAGGTGGGGTTAGGAGCAGAAAGTAATGAAAGATTAAAGTAGCTTTTAAAATACTTTAACCATTTGTTATCTTGCTAGGGGGGAACACAGTGCACATCCCATTAAAGCAGGCGGGTGGAGATGGTACAAGCGAACAGGATATTCATGGTTCTAACTTTACAGTTTCTTTGATTGTTATCGGAGATTAACAATAGCACCAGAAACAAATTGAAGGAAATCTATAGTTTCTTCTGGTTTAATAGTAGAGAAGACACAAGAATTTCTTTTTGATGGATTGAAATGTACTCTTCCAACGCTTTTTTCAGAAACAATAATTCAGTCACTTCAAGATAGACTTTTAATGTATCACCTACCAGCTAAATTGACCCTTAAGAGAAAAAAGAAACAAAGGACGCACACGCTTTCCGACGCAAGTGTTCAGTTCAGGGATATGAATTTATCTGCATCTTGTTGAGACAACGCTGAATTGTCCTCATTTACATAATGAACTACAAATTTCAAAAAGATAGAGACAAGTTAAACCACCTTTTGAGTTCCAATTCAAAATCGTCAAACAGAATTCAACGTGGAAGCTAATGCTTGGTCCAAGAAAAGTTTCTATAGGACAGAAACATGCCTTTGTTCTGATAAAATGTTTCAGGAGATCAAAAATATTAAGTCAGCAGCAGAAACGGAATTTTGTCCAGGATTATTCGTCTATTTGGCCGCTGCTGTTTGGTTTTGGTAACGGTGACTCCATTTGAGCTTCGAAGTGCGCAAGTTCATGATTGCAGATCTGCTTTTCCAATTTTGTCCCGGGAATTTCAGCAATAAAGTCACAACAATATAAGAAAACAAGGGGAGCTGATCCTCTCGTTCAAGTATTCTGTACCTAGCCTATGTCAGAAAATCTGAGCCATCTATTTAAGTAAACCTAATGTCTGTGCTAAAAAATCTGAACCATCCATTTAAGTGAACCTAATGTGAGCCATCCATTTAAGTGAACCATTCATTAGGTTCACTTAAATGGATGGCTCAGATTTTCTGGTACAAGCTAGGTACAAAATACTTGAGCTAGAGAATGGCATAGATAACCACCATCTTCACTTAGACCCTTTCCAAAAAGGAACAATTGAAAGGTAGCAAAACAGTTCCAAGGGATTAAAGTGGCAGCAAGGTGCTTGGCATGTTCTTGAGAAGTGCAATTAGTGAAAGACAAAGTTGCTTTAAAGTCCTAATCATATGACCAATCTTAGAACTTCAATATTCGTCAACGGTGGAAATAATCATGACTAACCCAATTCAGGGGGGAAAAGGGGGAAGAAAGAACGGGATTAAAGTAAGTTGTGCACAGACGTAGATCATCGTCAGAATCTAATCTTGCAAGATAAAAAAGGAGACTTTTTCAATGAGTGATTACAGGGGAAGGTGAAATTAAAGTACACATTGTGTAGGGAATCATTATCATATAATTAAGGTATCATTGGTGCCAAATCCACTAGAAACACTTGTTTTCGGAATTGATTACATGGCTGTGGGGACAAGAAAATTATGGCTATCAATAAGTCTTTACGAGAAACTAATCTTCAACTTTTTACAGGAACTGTCTAAGTCTTCCCTTGAAGAATCGAGTTTGTCATTTCATAATCATCAAAAAGCAGCCCAACAACACCCAACTTACCAAAGAGTTTTAAATTTCTAAACAGATTGCTTATGTTGGAAAATCGAGGCAGAATGGATCCATATATAAAAGATAAATATAATTTTTTTTGTTTGGATTTCTTGAAGTCAAAATTACTTTATATTTTATAAAAACAATTATATATATATAAATCATAATTCGTATCTTATTATAAAGTATGATCTTTTTTCTTGTTGTTTCCTTCGAATTGCATATGAAATCTAGCTAATCTAAGCCTTTTTATAATAGGTTATGAACATTTTATTAATTTAATTGAAATAAAATTCTAATTTTAGTTAGTCTTTAATTAGAATTACAATTAATTCCAATTAAATATCAATTATGTCCAAATAAGATCTAATATCTCATATTTATTCTTATTTATTAAATATCTTATATTAATTATAGAGTTTTTCAAATTTTATAATTAAATCCAATTTTGAGTTGAAACTTTTTTCTCTCTTTAATTCGTTCGTTGTGAGTAACCTATTAAGTTCCTAAATATGTTAGCAATAAATATAAATTATAACTCTAAATCATATTTAGGATTAGATAAATTAAACTCCTTTAATTTATCCTTAATTTTTTAATAAAATAGTTTATGTCTATAGATCAATATTAACGTCTAACAATAGATCATGATCACTCAAATATTAAAAAAATGTCAAAGTAGTTTTGAATAAACTTTTATGCACGATTTTTTAAATATAATTCAATTCTTTCACTTACAATGTTTCGATTAGACATAAAACATATAAATAATACTTACACCTTTTGATTTCAATCATATTAATCCTCCACTATTAGTAAATAATTCAATTAATAACATTTGGAAATTATTTTAAAAGTATTTTTCCATCTTGGTCAAGGATTTCTCGAATCAATATTGATCGAGAACAACGAAGCATTATCTCTAATTATTTTAGGGTGATGAATCTTATATTGATCACTCAACTACCTCTATATATTTCATACTATATCTAATGACTACTGACTGACCTAACCCTGATTAAAATAGGTCATAAGTAGTATTAAAACATAATAATCCCATTATAAGATAAATATGGAGATCTCATATCAAGGGATCATTTATACAATCACAGTCAGAATTTTTATAGACATATAATTTATGCCTAAATAAAATTCTCATATGAGGTCAATTCAATAAACTTGTTTTTCTAACAAGCTTCTACAATTTTGTTTAAGTATCTTCATACTTTAGTCTATAATATCTAATTCCTTCATAATAAAGAAATATAATTTACGCTAGTCTTTTTACAATCTATTAATGTCTTATCTTAATAGAACAATAATTAAGAATAATTTAAGTATAATACATAAATGCAATATGAGTCTCACAATTATGATCTCATCATAAATTCATTTGTAATGTATATTTATCTTATGGATTTTATCATATACATCTGAACATGAATAAGTTAAAGAATGCATTTAAATTATTTTGTCTCTAAATTACAACTAACTGATTCGTTGTTGTGCATAAACCAACAATCTCCCACTTGCACTAAGTCAATTGTTTAATTATCTTATACCATATTATTATATGATGATCATGCTACTGCTGACACATTAGTTTAGTGAGAGAATTATACAAGATTCTCTACAATGAATTCTTGCTTAAAGTTTACAAATTTTTATCTAATGATCATCATAATTAAGATAAATTACCTAAATACATACTTGGATCTTTGATGAGACTTTAGTTCTTTTTACATGCCTAATAACTCTAATCTTTTACAATAAATTATTGTCTAAACAATGCAAGAAATTATACTAATTTCGCTAAAGAACTTATGATATCACCACTAAATGATAAACGTATTTTGGCTTATTAGCAATTAGTGCTACATTGGAACCTTTCTAATCTCAAAATAATATTGTTCCAGGTAAGATATACCTTAACCAAGATTTATTTCCAAAATTAATATCCATACAAGCTTAAAAACAAATATTAATTCATACATAGAACAACAAATATCTTCAATACTTCACAAGTATTATATATCTCAAATACTTATCATCTTTAGTATATTATCAATGTACTTGGACTAAAATAGGTAAATAAATTTCATATCTATCTATATAGATCTAATTCTTATAATTAAGTTGTCACCTTTTCATATTCAACAAGAGTTGTTCTTAGATATTCTATTTCAATAATTAAAAATATGAATTATTGTTTTCTTTGTGAGCAATATGTCTCTATGTACTCTCATTAGAGAGGACAACTATATGTCTACTAAACTTCTTATAGATATGACAAATTCACAATCATCTTTAAAGAAATTGTTTGAATCATCATGAAAGTGGATATTTCAACATCTCGTAGCTTTTAAATTATACATCAAATATATCAATAAAAGCATTAGTTCCAATTAGATATATTGTTATGAAATTTGAAATTTTCAACCATTATCTTACTACCACTACTTGAGAACCATTACCCTATAATTATTTATTGAAACAAATAATTTGTTCAATAGACTTATAAGATTATTTCCAGCATTTTAGATATCTCGTAACTTTCTATTATCTAATTTTGTTCTAAACATACAGGATAATATATGCTTCAACTAAGCATCACATCTGTAAATCACTAACTTTAACTCTTTCAAAACCTTGGCATTTTATATCTATTATGAAATCTTACTAATTGATTTAATGGGAGTTATTGAATGTAAGTTGTAGTACTAGGTATAGTTGTAAATAAAATAAATATTGCATCATATAATATCTCACTATACCTCCTTGCACAAACCTGTATTATTATGAAATTTAGTTATTGAGGTACTCACTAAAGAATCTCATTTCTTATAGATAATTAAAAATTTATATCTCACCATTTCAGACTCATCAAGGTGCTTCAACATTCTTAATGCTTAATTTCTACTTAGATTTAAACACTTTGAATTGTTTAAAATTTTAAATCAATATTTCATTTAATATATATGACTATATCACATAAAATCATTAGTAATTTAATGAAATACAACATCTACAAGATTTAACAATTCAATGTCATCTTCGTTCTTTCACTAAAGATTAATTTGGTTATTTTCGACTAAACAAGTTTCATATGATTCATAATCAAAAGGACACATATACCTTGTATGTAACTTTATGATTCTCATTATGTTGATTTAACCAACATAGTATGAGAGGATAGTCTCGGTTATCTAACTTTCTATTATTGCCACTTATGTTAAACATAATTATCCTTTCATCCAATACATAAAATTATTTGTATAAACTTGGATCAAAAACTTTTACTCAACAATGTATTTCTTATCATGCATTGAACATTTTAATAATGTTGAATTCGAATTAAATATTAAATACTTATGTAGCACCCCACTCTCGCAATGACCTGAACCTGACATCGATGGTGATATTCGAGTTCATGCCCCGTGAGGGTGGCGTGCTAAACACTCAGTCGGTCAGAAATCGGTATACTTTTTTTTTGAAATCATAACATATTATTCAAAACACTTAAGTCATTCGAAATTACAAATTTATACAGAAGTTTGTGGAATATACAATTCAGTACAAAATAGGGAAAACACAAATGTAGATGCAAACTGATCTCGATCTCTAACCTTCACTTGAATGCTGTGGGTATACTCCCGTTGGCCTAACGGGGTATTCTTCTGACCCTGAAAAATATTGCAAATTTTAGGTGAGTTTTGCGAACTCAGTGAGTGACCATCATCGATGGTTCACCTAGTCACATAACACATATATCACACATCATACAGAATTCCAATTTCACATTTGGTGCACTTAAACATTTATAATATGCATATGCCATTTAGATGGGGCTCACATTCGTTCTTATTGTTGTAACTAAGTGCCTCTCACATATACAGAGTACTTGCCTGTAGGGCTCAATCAGAACACAATACTAGCTTATAGGGCTCAGTCAGAACAGAGTTCACGAAGCATAGCTCAATATACAGAATCAGAGTTCACAAAGCAAAGCTCTACGTGGAAGCGCTTCATATAGGCAACTCAAATCACAACTCCTTTATATTTCATGCATTCATAAGATGGAATACATCACTTATATTGCATGCACTTATTTGATCACAATCACTTATTATCGGACCATAGTCTGACATTCAACATATAGTTGAGCATTCACTTATCATCTTACATGCAAGGCACATTTGAAACACTTAATTCATCTTATTCACATACAGTGAGCACTTCAATAATTCAGATCAATCATCACATTCATATACACATTTATCATGCAGAGATCAATGTATACAAAATTCAAATAAAGCAAACAATGAGGTGAGACTATCTCGGTCTACTCACAGTACGCTTCAAAATCTCATTTTCTTCCAAATTCTGGAACGCCTGAATGCGGACACTTGACTTGCACAGCCCATTTATGCAAAGCACCCATTTCACACTCATCAATAATTGCACACGTATAAGCATTTATTTATGCATAATTTTATAAATGAACTATGTTCAATGCATGCTCAATGACAATCCCGAGTATATGTTCTAGAACACATTTTATGCTCATTCCCATTTCATAATTCATATATGTCAAATTGAACTTAGATTTACACTTCATTTGTACATGATCATTCTATATTCTCCTTTAAATCTTTACCCTTTTCATAAGCTCACATTTCAAGAACACTTGGTTACTCTATATCATAATTTAATTTCTTGTCATCTCTTTTCTAACCTCACATGATCCCATAATATCAAATTTCCTTTCATAGCTTAGCAATTTAAATATATGTATACACTTAGGCACATTTCCCATTTAAACAATAATCATAAATATATTACTCATCTAATTTGCTTGCAAAACTCCAAGTCAAAATTGTCTTTCTCCCTTGTTCTTGGGTAGGATTCTCTTAATTTCCTAAAACAAACCAAATCTCATTCAATATGAATCCACTTAAATATCTCACAATGTAAAAATCACTAAAATTGATTCCAAAACATTTAAACCTAAGCATTTTCTAAACTTTATGGACTAGAATCCTTCCAAAAATCTAAATATTCTAAATGATCTTACCTTGATTCTTCACCAAATGAAGAGATCTTTAGATCAAATGGAAGATCTTTCCTTCATCTTACTTTTTTCTCTTCTTGATCAACTTTAAAATCTCTCTTGAAAGCTAAGGAAATTAAAACCCTAGCTTCTTTTCTCTTCTTTCTCTCTTTCATTCTTTTTCATGTTTCTCTCACTTATCTCTTTTCTCATCTACACATTTTGTTTCTCTGGAATCTTCTCATTCATGTTGTCTCCTTTATTTATAAGCAAGACAACACTTTTTCTTCCACTTATGCCCTTAATGAATGAGAATTGTCTCATTTGCCCTTCTATTTATGCCTTAAGTCTTTTATACTTAAGTGTCTTGCCAACTATACCCTTGAACATTCTAACATAACACTTTCTGCTAGAAAAATGTCCCCCATTGTCTTAAATTTCTAATGCCACCGAAATCATTCCTTTTGGTTCAGTGATTCAAAAGATATACTTCAAACATTTTTGGATTGCTCTTGTCCAAAACAGTATCCTATGTACAACTTCCATATGAATTTTAAACATCTTAGAGACTGAATTAGATTTCAAGTTCTTCATACCATTTGTAGCTCCATGTCTCTAGTGTGCAACAAATAAAAAATCATCTAATTTGGATCAGTAGATCTCTAGAAATCATCAAAATACAAAAGTATGTTTAGTGGAATAACACCAGTTCATATTCTTTAAGAAAACACTTACTGTACCCGTCCCATGGTTTTCACTAAATCTTTCTCAATTCACTTCAGATAGCTTAGATATTTTATGGAGATGTAGATAAATGTCTTACGAATCCAATGGTTGAAGAATCAAATCATTTGGAGGTTTAGAGAAGAAGTTATGGTCGAAAGAAGCAACCAAGTTTAAGACCTCAATCAAATTGAACCTATTTTGGTGCTATTTCCATAACTTTCACAAACAATGTTGGATTGATCTTATTTTTGGACTATTGCAAAGAGGACTTCGAGATATACAACTTTTATGAAGACCTCAAAGACCAATTCTATATTCTGTCTTTTGCATCGTCTCACTTTCCTTTCATCTCAATTCTATTGTCTCATTTCCATCGTCTCATTTTCATCGTCTCATTTTTCATCGTCTCATTTCCATCATCTCATTTCCATCGTCTCATTTTCCATCGTCTCATTTCCATCGTCTCATTTTCCATCGTCTCATTTCCATCGTCTCATTTTTTTCTCCAGAATTTCTCCAATTATAAGGATCATAACTTTTGACTCCGATGTCCAAAATTTTCATACTATATATCGTTGGAAAGATAAAAGAAAGATATACAACTTTACAAAAGGCACTTTTGCTAAAATCAATTTATATCACTCCCAAACTTGCTCTTAAATTCTGAAGACGAATTTTCCATTCATACACCAACGTACTGCCCCAAATTCTTAACTTAGTGACAACTTTTGAGATTATTAAAGATTGAATTGAAATTCTATATCTTCATATTAAATGTATCCATACGTTTCTAGTTTAATCCAAATTAAGAATGATCTCGTTTAGATGACTAGAGAGAAAGTTATAGCTAACAGACCGAAGTACACTCAGTGAACATTTTCCACATTACTACCAATCTTGTCTCTAAATCTTTCCTTATCACAACTCATCCCAAGATCACTCTTTCTACTCCTTCTACTCCTCATTTTTAATAAAATCACATTTAATATCATTTATACCCGAAAGTTGTCAATGAATGCACACACCACTTTTTATGCGAAAACATTCAGTATTTATGTGCATATATGTTAACATGATATATGAGCAAGAAAATGCATTTCCTTAATCTCTCTTTGATCTCACATGTACTGAAAATTCGGGTCCTAACCCTTAATATGGGAATGGGATGTTACATTTCTCCCCCTTAATAAAATTTTTCCTCAAAATTCTCATCTGATTGATCAATATGGTAGAGGTATTAATTCCTCATATGCTTCCCCATTTCCTATATACTTCATCACTCAAATACTCTCTTTCCACTGACCACAGCTGATAACTCAATAGGTCCTTCAACCATTGATTCAGCTATTACACTATCTTGATTATTTCACTGGTATATTTCAGATTACTCACCAACTTTTACTTTGTAAACTGTCAATTTATCTCTGTCATTCCCGACATTATTTCAGAACCTATTCACATATCACATGTTATGAATCTAAAACCTTTTTCACCAGTAACAGTAATGCATAAAAATTTTCATACATACCAATTCATATAGCTTAACTTATCCTTTCTCCAAATCTTAGCACACTTTGCCAAGGTGGTACTCACAAAAACACTTCATCTTTTCTTTGACGATTCACTTCTTTTCCATGTTAATACGTTCAACTTTTATGTCCATTTCACTATATTCTATTTGTCCGGTGTTGATCCACCTAACCCATTTATCTTTCATAAGTTACTTTACCCTTATTTCAGATTCATGTCACTCACTAACAATATCTCACTTCAATTATGGTCTTTGACCATTGTTAGGCACTTTTCATTTTAATGTAAGGGTGAACAACCCTTTACTATCATACCACACTTCATAAAGTACTTTGATAAAGTCACTATGATAACAATTGTTTTACCTATAGTCAATTGGAACTATACATCAATCTCATATTCCTATGACCTCTAAAATACAAGCTTTAAGCACTTTCCCAACAGTTAGGATTGTTGGTAATTCAAACCTGTAATCACTCAGTCCTACATTCTTAGCCCTCAATTTCCCCTTTCGATGCATTCCTAAGGATGTATATCATAGGTTGTTATTGAACTTCTCTAACAATCTCTTTACTCAATCATCTTTATCGAGTACACATACTTCTTATTTCAACCACCAAATATCATTCTTCCGATTCCACTCAACATTCTACACTCTTCATTGCACTAGATTTGGTAACCTCAATATTTGAATTTTGCACTATTTCATTATTAAATTTTCTGTTCAATATATCAGATTACACACTACCTTTACCAGTATAGCACTCATTTGTGCATTCCTTTCAAGCTCAATAATTTTCTCAAAGTTACATAATTTGTACATTCCAAAAATGACTTTGCACATCTTATGTCTCCAAGACCTCAAAGAGATTTCTATCAGAGCAATTTTGACCCATATATCAAAATCAACTCATAAGACCTTAATTATCTCTATGCATACAAAAACCACTTTATATTATTACAACAGATTGCATCTTACTTTCTGATGTGAACTTCATTATATACTGCAAAATCTCCAAATTTAAAATGGTAAGCTTATCATCAATGTCATATTCCTTAAATATTCAAAATGTCCCTTTTTTACTTTTCAAACACTCTCAAAAGACCATCTATGATCAAAGTCACTACTTGATACAATTTTGCTTGGATCGCTTAAATCTTCAATATTATAATGCTATTGGGATATTATTAACTCCAACAGAAATAACCCAAATTTCTTTATATAAAAAAATTAATTCTTACAATTCCTTAAGTGACTCATTCCTCAATGAAGGTAACATTATCTCATGTCATTTTCAGTCTCTCACTTGACTTATTGTCTCTAATGATTTTCTCTTTTCATTCAATTTCCTTTAATTCACATCTACTTATTCAAATGCCTATTCAATTATACTAGTTCCTCTACACATTTTCAATTTATTTGCATACTTCACTTTGCGTGTTGGTATCTCTTCCTCATATTCAATTTGTATTTCCCAACATATTTACATCGAATATAATGTGGACCTATATTCTCCTCACATTTGCAATAGTGTCACCTCGAATTTAAAATCTACTCACGTAGTTGGATACTTTACATCAAGCAATTGCATACACTCTCAGTAGCATATTCCACTTCTTATGCCCAAATCTCCGCTTAGGATATGACTCCATTATTCACTTTTGATTTATTACACACTCGTTTCTGATTTTTTCTTCATTGATCACTCTTAAATTGTGAATCATCTAATCAACTTAACTCAATTTAGGGAAATTCTTCTTTAAAAGAAGATTTCTTGCTACAATCATCGATATTGTTCATGAAATCCTTATCAACCAACTATTTTTCATAATTACTTATCAGTCATTCTTAGTACCTCAAAAAGATCAATTTCAACTATTCATAATATCCCGATAGGATCAATTTATGTCATAGCTTACATGATCAGAACATCCCTTGTAATGAAACTCTGTGAGGCACTAAACAATTTCATTTACTCTATTATCCCGTCAAATATCCCCAAAACCATTACATGTTATCTAGAGATGCATTTACATCGATTCCCCAATTAGTAGCTTATACTAAGGATACTTTAATCCCATTCAATTCTAGATAACTTTTCTTCTTTTGTGCCAGTTCTCGATCGCAAGGATTGTGCCCAAAATCATGTCCTTCTTTTTCCTCAATTTCATCACATGTGTTAACATCATTAACAGTCTCAATTTCTTCCCAATCGATCACTACAAGTATTCTCACGTCTTACTCTAGTCCATCTTGAACTTTGAACTATAGGAACTATGGTTGGCACTTATTTAATAAGTAACCAATTACTTTCTATATCATCTCCACAAATATTATTCATATAAACTTAGTAATTTCACTTATCATGGTGATCCCACTATTAGATGCACACTCACAATGTCAAATCAACTTAAACTTAACCACTTTTTCATGTATCACTATCATAGTCTCATCTTCCACTTGTCATTTATTTCATCTCACACATTTTTATTCCCATATTAAATCATAGCTCTTATATTGATAATCATACAATCATTCTAAGTCCAAGTGCAACTTTTCAAGGTCATATCAACTTGGCTTATATACTTTCATCTTATTATTTATACTTATATACTTATTTTATATCCATCCATATACTATTTATTTTCCCGTATATATATATCCTCAACCAATCTAGAATTTTCAATGCATAATCATTATGAATTTTTGGTCTCAATTTTCCCTTAATATTCCCTTATACTGAATTACAAAATCTTGTCACAATACTGACATAACCATTTTGGTTCCAATTTCCTCCCTTTATGATCATAACAATTTTATGATTTCATTTCATTCTACCTGTACACTTTAGTCTCCTTTTTACTTATATTCTCACTTTCCTCAATCAATCCACAACAATATACCTATTCATATATATGTCACCCTTAAGGGTGCATACCCCTTTGGGGTGTACCTTTATCAATCATACAAAACTAGGTATTATTTCTCATTTCCCAAATGTCCATAAACCTTTATTTTCTCAATGCTTCTAACCGCTCAGACTCTTAAGGAAATGCTCATGCATGTGACTCATACTGGGGGATCAGTTGCCGCTGTTCGCTATGACATGACTAATTTGCATATGCATATAACTTGACACATATTTCAGAATGCCTATAAAAGATAGCACTTCTGGGCTCTAATACCACAAAATTATAACACCCCACTCCTGTAATGACCCGAGCTCGACATCAATAGTATATCTGAGTCCAGGCCCCACGAGGGTGGCGTGCTAGAGCACTCAATCAATTGAAAAGTCGGTATAATTTTTTTAAAAAACCACAAACATATATAAGGAAATCGATACTCAAATTGGGCCCACAACCATACGTAAACACGTTTAATTAGCACAATTTTCAATAGCCACTCGACCGTTTCACAAATACAAAACACTTGAGTTATTTCAAAATACAAATTTATACAAAAAGTTGCGGAACAATACAATTCAATACAAAATAGAGGAATACAATGCAGACGTGAGCTGATCCCGATCTTTATCCTTCACTTGTATGTTGTAGGTATACGTTCGTTATCCTAACGAGGTATTCTTCTGAACCTGTAAAATATTTTCAAATTTTGGCTGAATTTTGCAAACTCAGTGAGTGATCATCATCGATGGCTCACCCAATTACATAGCACATAATTCACACATTTCACTTTTAAAACACTTAAGCATTCATATCATGCATATATAATGCACATGAGACTCATGTTCATTCTTATTGTTGTGAATGAGTACCGATCACATACACAAATACTGGCCCATAGGGCTTAGTCAGAACAGAGTTGACGGAGCATAGCTCTACGTGTAAAATTAGAGTTCACAGAGCAAAGCTCTACGTGGAAGCACTTCAAACTGGCTACTCAAGTCACAACGCCTTTATCTGAGCATGCATTTTATGAAATGCATCACATACAGATCATGTCATATCACATATGATGTTAAATAAGAAACTCACATTCATCGGACCTGAGCCCGGCATTCAACTTTAAAGTTGAGTATCACATTTCATTTACATGCCAATAGCACTTCAATATTTCATTCATATATCATGGTCGTCAGGCCTTCATTGTTCGGAATTCAACAATCAAGTCACATTCATAATCATTCATGATCCCTCAATTCATAACATAAACAAAAAAACAATAAAGTAAGACCATATAGGTCTACTCACAGTATGCTCCAAAATAGTATTTGCTTCCTAATTCTGGAACGCCTGTATGCAGACACTTGACCTGCACAGCCCATTTATGCAAAACACCCATTTCACACTATCAATAATTGCACATGGATAATAAATGGACTATGTACCATACATGATTAATGACAATCTTGGTAAGTTGTGTTCTTCCCACTTCAAAATTCATACATGTCTCATTGAACTTAGACTTACACTTCATTTGTACATGATCAATCTAAATGCTCCTTTCAATCTTTACCCTTTTT
>JANVCL010000214.1:7835129-7849090 GCA_026546855.1 Erythroxylum incrassatum | reverse complement strand
ATCTGGTCTATGCGCATATGCTACACTACCGAATACTTTTAGATGCGACACTGTCGATTTTATGCCGCTCCAAGCCGCTTGGGGTGTTATGTTCTCCAAACTCGATATCTTGCATCGATTTAGCAAATAAATGGCATAATCCACCGCTTCCGCCCAAAATTCTTTTGGCATATTCTTGCTATTGAGCATACTTTGGACCATGTCGAGAATAGTCTGATTTTTGTGCTCCACCACTCCATTTTGTTAAGGTGAGTATGACACTGTCAAATGACTCCGAATACCATGTTCTTCACAAAAAGAATTAAAATCGGATGAAGTAAATTCACCGCCTCAATCCGATCTCAAAACCTTGATATAAAGACCACTTTGTTTCTTGACAAAACTTTAAGCTTCTTAAAAACTCCAAAAGCCTCTGATTTTTCTTTCAAGAAATAAACCCAAGTTTTTCGAGAAAAATCATTGATAAAAGTTAAGAAATATCGATTTTCACCAATTGAGCTTGGCTTGATCGGTCCACAAATGTCGGTATGTACCAATTCGAGAGGTTTCTTTGCTCAATATTCTGCCACTTTCAGAAAACTACTCCTTGGATGTTTGCCAATCACACATCCTTCACAAAAATTGTTGAGAGAATCAATTGATGGCAAACCATGCACCATCTTCTTGTCAACCATTTCTTTTAATCCTCCAAAATTCATGTGCCCAAATCTTAAATGCCACAACCAAGTTTTATCTTTTACACAAGCCTTCAAACACTTTGCCTGAATATTATCCAAAATCAATTTAAACATTCAATTTTTATCCATTTCAACTTGGGCTAGCAACTTATTATTTGGGTCTCTCAAATGAAGGTATGAAAACCGAATAACCTTTTTCCAATAATTGTCCCAAACTCAACATATTGGTCTTCATGTCCGGCACATAATAAACAATTGAAATAAACTTTTGTGCACCATCTCTCTATTGAATTAAAATGTTACCTTGGCCTTTTACTTGCACCTTAGAAGCATCACCAAAGATACGTGGCCATTTTCTATCTCCTCCAATTCGGTAAACAAATGCTTGTGCCTGCACATATGGTTGCTCGCACCTGTATCAAGATACCACATATTCTCATTTTCGAGACCATTCCCCTTATTCGGCAATAGCACCACATTATTATTCTTGGTCTCCTCCTTTTCTACGAAATTCGCATTCTCATCCACCTTTTTCTGGGAATAACACTCTCTTGCATAATGACCATATTTACCACAATTGTAATAATCAATATTGTACCTATTTGATCGATTGCCTCTGCCTCGACCGCGTCCTCTACCACGCGCATTGTTGTTGTTGCCTCTTTCTTCATTTTCATTTTGTTCACAACCGCGACCTCTATCGTGACCGTGACCTCTATAGCTTCCGCGACCTCGACTACGTCCTCTACCTTGATCACCATGGCTTGTTTTTTCCTCCTTAAGTGTAGCCTTCGCTTTCAACGCTTCTTCTAGCAATTCTTGCTTCTTCTTTTTTCTTTGTTTATGAGCCTTAAGAGAACTTAAGAGATAATCAATGGTCATTTCTTCCAAATTTTTGGATTCTTCAATCGCATACCTAAGATTTCGAAATCATTTGTCAACCCGTAGTATTTTCTCCACCACTCTCTCATCGGTAAGAGTTTCGCCATTTCTTTTCAATTGGTTGACAATGGTTTGCACCCTAGTTATGTATTCGGATACACCTTCGATTTCCTTCATTTTCATCGACTCAAGTTCGTCGCGAAGAGTTTGTATCCGAACTTGCTTCACACGCTCGGCACATTTGTACGCCTTCTCCAAAGTCTCCCATGCACCTTTCGATGTCGTAGCGCCAGTTTTTTTTCAAAGCCAACTTCATTAACCGATTGATACATAATGTAGAGTGCAATTTTGTCTTGCTTGTGACTCTCCTTTAATGCCTTTAGTTGGACTACCGAAAGATCGTTCGTATTTTTCGGCTCGGTATACCTGCTCTCAACTACTTCCCATGCATCTTGCGATCTGAGCAACGCCTTCATTTGGATGCTCCAATTTTCATAGTTGTTTTTAGTAAGACGCGGGATTGACATGTGGCCGTTCACTATGCCAGTAGTTGACACGGCTCTGATACCACTTTGATGGAAATAAAAATGACGATTATCAAGAATCAGGAGATATGGAAGAGATAATTAGATAATTGTTGTATTAAAACTTTTATTTCTCTCTCTCTAACATCCTTACAGCAGCATACTTCTCTATTTAAAGCCTTAAACATCAAGTTAGACTCCTAGAAATTCGTACAAAAATAAATGTTTAAAACATAATTCTAAACAACACTCTTAATTTTGACGTATTTTTAATAAATTGGCTATAACTTCTTATAGGGAACTCCAAACGACCTGAGATTTGAACCATCAGAAGCTAGACTTGAAAGCACCCTAAATGCATAGGTCATACACCAAAAATAGATAATGTTTTCCCCTTTAACTTCTCATTTAAAGCACCCTTAAAATCTGTTCATTGTGTTATGAATTTCAAGACAAATCAAGTTTAGTCATCAACAAAATTCGTCTCCACCAGTTGCGATGTCCTACTACATATACCCCATCTTCTTTCTCCTGCTTAGGGCTTTTGTCGCCTCTATTCTCTTTCGTTTCTTGGTTCCGCATGTCTGCCTCTTAGTTTTGGTTCCTCCTCTCAGTTAACTTTATGTGACTGAGGCTCCTCGTTTTGTTTTGGCAGGTTTCCCCCTCGCCACTAGTCTCCCTTCTCACCAGTGGTCATGTTTGCTGCTAGTGAAGGCTTAAAATAGGAGGCATTATCTTGTTGTTCCTTCAACTTGAAAAAAAAATGCAACTAAACACAATCACAAATCCAAAAATGGCACACACATAAACTAGAAATGCAAAACCTTATTTCAATTAATAGCAAGCAATCGTAATAAAGGCATGCTTCAATCAACTTCCAAAAAAAATCTATAGTAATTTCATAAACTTAAAAATGCGGATGTACATTTTTGTTTTTTCTATTATCATTTTTTATAGAGGTAGATCAAAACACAACAAACTTCAACGTATAAAACTCATGGTTTCCAGAATCATAACTATAAGGAAAGTAATAAACACATCCGTGTAATTGGGAGGATTTTTTTGGATTCTTATCCAGATGATGAAGCTAAGAGACTTTATTTATCCTTTTATTAAGCACATGATTGGTAACGGTGAAAGAACTTGGCTTTAGTACAACAATTGGATGAACATGAGTCTGCTTATTCTTAACCTCATTGCTCAACGTTTGAGAATTAAAATTCTTTTTAATATTAAGATTTCACCTTTGATCTTTAACGGTCAATGGAGAGGGAATTTTTCAGGCTTCGATACTTTGGTTCAACATTTCCCTCGTATAGATAATGAGCAAATGGATGATTTATCCATTTGGTTGCCATATCTGAGTGGTAAGTTCTCCGATAAATCTTGCCATCAAATTTTTGCAAGGGGATTACTTGAAGTACCTTGGTCTTCTCTTTTATGGCAAAATGTCATTTTACCCAAAGTCTCTTTTATCTCTTGGCTTGTGATTAAGAACAGTCTCAACATTAAAAGTCAATGGCACAACATTGTGGATACATCTTGCGTTTTATGTAAATTGGAAGCCGAGGAAAGAGATCATCTCTTTTTTCTCTGTAGATACTTAAAAGTTGTATCGAGTAGAATTTTGCACATGATTCCATGTAACGGGTATCCTTATACTTGGAAGCAGTCGTTGGCTTGGGCAATCCGCTACTCTAACAAGGGTATGTCTAATGTGGTTCTTTATAAGGCTGCTTTTATCACTACCATCTACTCCCTTTAGAAGGAGCGAAACTCTCATAGATTTACTAACCTTGAAGATGATAAATATTAGTTTGCAAATACGATAATTAACTGGATTAGATCTACAACTCCATCTATCCCCATATATGAAACATAGATGAAATTTGTAGAGTAGATTTTCTTACTATGATTAATCACTAATACGTTAGCCTTGAACTGATTGTAATGTTTTAGTATTTTTATATATTGATAATACAATTTTCATTTTCCAAAAAATAAAACTAATAAACACATGATTTTTTTGGCCTTCAAACATAGCTTTGTAAACTCAAACAAGGAGGAGCACGTGTGACTTTGTTTTAATTAAACAAACAAAACCCTATTTAGTTACGCAATAATCAATTTAAGTTAAATCATCTAAACAAGGCATGTGGATCAATTTCAAATCCATGCAACTTTTGCATCAATAAATTTTAAGCCTTTTTTTCTAAATATTCAAGCAACTTTAGTCAAATTGTAGAATTAAAATTGACTATGAAATCATTGTTGAAAAATTAAAGCAAGATTTGATTTTGCGTATAGCGAAAAAATATCAAACTTTTTCATTTTAATTTTTTGAAGCCAAGATCACTTTAAATCTATAAAATGATTAACACATAAATTATGATAAAGTAAGAATAATAATTCAAATCTTATTCTGAAGCTTGATTTTTCTTATTGTTTCCTTCAAACCGTTTTTGAAATCAACTCATCTCAACTACCATAGCTACACAAGTGTTTAGCATCTAACGATATCTACAAAATATATTGAAAGAACTCTACAATTGTTGAAGAGAGGTTTAGACAAGGAGTGGCAACTCCCTTGGAGTCTAAGCCCATTTATAGAATTACAATTAATTCTAATTAAATATCAATTATATCCAAATAAAATTCAATATCTGATATTGAAGTTTGTTTAGTAAATATCTCATATTAATTCACAAAGACTTTCAGACTTTATAATAAAATCCAACTTAATTTTAAACACTTTTATCTCTTTAACTCGATTTTTGTATGTTATCCAGGTTTCCAAATATATTGACAATGTATATAAATTATAACTCTAAATCATATTTAAGATAAGATAAATTAAACTATTTTAATAAATCTTTGATTTTCTAATTAAACAATTTATATTCATAGATCAAGATTGATTTCTAACAACATATCAGGATTATCCAAATATTTAGAAATATCAAAATAGTTTTGACTATCTTTTCTTTACATGATTTTTTTCGTATAATTCAATCATTATTATACAATGTTCTAATTGTACATAGGACATGGAAATAATATTTATTCTATTTGAATCTAATCATATTATTTCTTCACTATTAGTAATTGATTCAATTAATGATATTCAAAAACTAATTTTAAATTGTTATTCCATATTGGTGAAGAATTTCTTGAATCAATAATAATTGAGAATAATAAAATATTCTTCCTAATTACTTTAAGGTGATGAATCATATATTAATTACTCAATTACCTCCATATAGTTCATGTTATATCCTATGACTGCCGATTGACCTACCTTTGACTAGAATATGTCATAAGTAGTATCAAAATATAATAATTTCTATATGAGATAATTTTGGAAATTTCAAATCAAATAATCACTTATATAATCTTTACAATGAGAATTTTCATACACATACAAGTAATATTTTAATTGAAATTCTCATTTAGGATCAGTTTGTAAACTTATTTTCTAACAAACACTCACATGTTTACTTAAGTATCTTTATATTTTAGTCTATAAGATTGATTATTTCTTTCATTAGAAAGACACATAACACGTATTAATCTTTTTACATTCTACTAATGTCATATTTTAATAACATAATGACTAGAAACAATTTATGTATATTATATAAATATAATATAAATCTTATAATTATGATCTCATCATAAATTTATTTATAATGCATATTTATTTCATAATTTTTATCATATAATATACATAAGATAAAAAATTTAAACTTATACGAACTTTTTAACCACTTAATTTCCAATAACTGAGAGCACCCACGTGACCCGGATATGAATTTATCAAGCACTATGCTAGGATAAAAAGCAAACAAGGACATTATAGGGTACATTGAAGTTCCTTTCTTTTTTTTTTTTTTTTGGGTCAAAAGGGTACATTGAAGTTCAGTCGATGCTTGTCCACGTTGAAACACTTATTACCATTTCATCTTTGTAAAGTCGGGGAGAGAGATTGCTACATGAATCATTTCTGTTCTGTGAACTGGCAAGTTAAGAAATTGTAAAGCTAAACCAATCAAACAAAAGAGTTGAAGGGATGTCCTTACAAGTTCGGTAGCAGAACATCAGAGAGAAGGACCCTTTTAGCTGACAGAAATATGATACCAACAAGAATAACAAAAGCATGTATACATGTATTTATATTTATATATTTATATACTGAAAAACCCTGTCTTGAAAGAAATACATTACATTCTGTCGCTTCCCCAAGATGGTTTTTAACAAACAAGATGAACATTGAACTTCCAAATTCAGAATCCAGTTGCTTACCACTAGAAAAGTGGAATTACTCAAAGCTTATCCTAGAAATCATGTCTACGGTACCACCCGATGGGTTCTAACAGAAACAGCCAAAACTAACCATCCTGTTCATGGGCCCCTTCAACTTCCATGCTCATTTCGTTCGTAGATGGTAGAAGTTGAGAATCAAAACAGTATCTTTCTTCATTCTTTCAAGAAACCAAGTGTACATGGAGAGTATTAAGTGGGGTAATTTCCCTTTGTCTTTTCATTGTTTCTCATTCTTTATGAAGAACAACGGCCATTGACTCTTGCCTGCGAAACCTCAAATGCTTGGCAATGAAGTCATCAAACTCTTTATCACTCAACTCATCATCTGGAACATGCTTCTCATCTACCGACGTCATCATTTTCTGGCATCTCACAGTCTCCGATCGTCGGAGTTTTTGTTCAATCTTTTCCGGGATTTTCCTCTTCAAATTGTCCGAATTAGTCCGGCGATAAACCTTCGGAATTGGATTATCTGAACCCGGTCCCGAATCAGAATTAGAACCCGAGAACAAACCAATATTATCAACATCATTGTCATTTTCCTCGACGCACGTGGTGGTTACGACATTCACTTTAGAAATGATCTCTTTGTCCTGGTAGAAAGTATCCCCTGTCAGACAGAGAAAGATTATTATGAGCATTCTCTGACAAGGACTTGGGACAACGATGTTCGCTGTTTTCAATAAACTCCTCGTAGAGTCCAGGCTCGCCAGGATTCTCGCCGCATAATCTCTTGGACTTTACGAAAAGAGTGGCAACGATGACGTTGCAGAGCATGAAAACGAAGAGAGGCCTCGCAACAACTCCGGTCACTCTCCGGAAAAACTCGCCGGAGATTCTGATGACAAATGGGACACGAGTAAGAGCCCAGGAGAGTAGTAACAGAGCAATACAAAGCTCGATTATGCGAAACAACCTTATTAAGTTTCGAAGCTGATCGCAACGGCTCATTGTCTTTGCTTTCTCTGCTTTTACGTTGTAAAACTCGAACAAATCCATGAAATTTTGGAAACTCAGAAGGAGAAAACGAAAGGAGTAGAGCAGGAAAAGTGTGTAACGAGTATTTAGAGACGAATGGTGACTTGGGTTGTTATTTTCATGGGAAAACAGAGAGAAAATGGAAGGGAAAATAAAGTCTGAACTCCAAAGAGAGACAAGGGTGTGTTGTGTCTAAAAGTTGTTCAGGTTGAAGAGAGCTTCTCCCGACTCTAAACCTTTATCGAGAGAAATAGACTTCACTAGCTATTGTTATAATTTTTTTCAAAATAAAAACTAAACTCTTTATCGATTGCATTTATCAAAGTGTTCTGTGTCTTAATCAAAGATAGATACCGTTACATTCTAAGTGGATTTTTTAACCGAACAAATTATCCCGTTTCAACGATTAATTTTGAGTAGTTTTCTTATCAGACAAAAATTCCACCAACTTAATGCAATAACTCAATCTACAATAATATCAATATCATCAACAGCAAAATTTAATAAAAATTTTATTGAGACATCACATTTAAAGAGATTTACGTAGCCTTATTTCTAATTAATAGAAAGATTCGTAACAATCTGTTTTGGACAATTATTTTTCATATTAACGCAATAGCATCTTTCTAAAATTTATGGTAACTTTAGTTAGAAATAATTGTCAACAAAAGCAAAAATCTTGTTTTTGGTATATTATTTTTACAAATATTTTCTTGTATGTTAGAGTAGTAAAAAAATGGATTAATTACAAAAAAAGCGTATTTTTCATATTTTCAATTAATAAAAAGTACAAATTTTTAATTTGTTTCAATTCTAAGCCGACGTTAGTCTCATCATTATATATATTAACGTGACACTGTCATATGTCAATTGACTCCCATTAATCAAACACATCATCGTCATTAAGAGAAAGTTGTCTGATTAGTGAAACGATGTCGTTTCAATTTTGGAGAAAGCTTCTCCGTCACTCTTATTCTCACACCCTAAATCCCTAAATCCATACACAAGAAGTGATGTAATGTTTGAAAAATTGGAAAGTGAATGTGACATTTTGTGTGTAGCATCGAGATGCCCGTTGATGTCATTTTTTTTAATTTCTGGTTATCTACAATTGGGTTTTTTTTTGTGTTGATTGTGTTTTTTAGTTGTTTTTTTGCTTTGTGAACAAAGTCAATGAGACTTTCATTCATGTCACCTTGTACTGTCACTTGAAGACGTCTATAGTTTTCTTAAATTCACAAAGAATAATTTCTTAATATTCGCTCCATCTCTGTAATGTGACTCATCTCTTTATTGCTCAAGTTCATAATCTAGAAATGAAACAAAAATAAGACCAACACCCATTCAATTTCTCTATGTTCTAGATTTAGGTTATTAAGAAGGCAGAACTCAATACCCTTCCATAAGCATTAATTATTTCAGATTGAGTTTTTGAGACTTTTAGGTTTCTAATTCTTTGAGTTCAAAACTTGGTGAAATTTCTAGAAGAAATTTTAGATTTAAGGATTTAGGGTGTGAGAATGACAAAGAAGTTTTTTTCTAAAATTCAAACGATGTCGTTTCAATTTCACTATAAAACGACATCATTTTATTAATCAGACAACCTTTTCTTAATGACGTTGACGTGTCTGATTAATAAGATCTATTGACATATGATAGTGTTGACTAGGCCTAGGCCTAGGCACACCACGGGCCCTGCTATGCTATATTGCATCACATAACAACATTAGAGTCCCTACCCTAGCTTGCTTGATCCAAATTATTTCTTCACACGGGGCTTGCTATTTGTTCAGGCCTCACCGGTTCTCTTCTCTTTTGTTTGCAGTTCTTGTATTCTTTAAATTTAAGCAAAGCCTGTTTACTGTTCAGGATTGCACACTAGATTCAACTCGCATGAGGTTGAAGCCTTGACGTAGAAAAAATGCTTCTATTTTTTTTATTGAAAATTTGTGATAGTCCGTTAAAGTCTACCATTAGAGGCTTTGGGTTTGATTTTTTTTCCAACTTCTTAAAGATTTCACCTTAGTGATATAAGGTTTACACTAAATTTGAGTCCATTGTCAATTAATTGGATTGAATGTGCTATTAAATTTTAAATTAATAATTCATTTTAATACATTATTAACAAATTATCATGTATATTAAAAATTTATTCAATATGCAATAAAAATAATTTTCTTGCTATTAATATAAATAAATATATATAACTTAACATTATTTTAAATTTAGGTTTGAGATTCTCCTATAATTTATTTAAAAAAACTAAAATTTAATATTATTGAATTATTCATAAAAACCTCTTCTATAAAAATTTCTGTAAAAAATATTTATCTTGTTTATAAGAGAAAATAATTGCGAGTATTAATTAAAAAAATCGTGTAAAAGAGGAAATTGGCATGTCCGGGTCATAACATAAGAGTCATCTATTTCAAGGAGTCAAGAATTTCTAAGGTCTGCTCAGAGACAGGTCCGAAGTGTTCCCTAGGCCTTGCTTATGGTTGGGGGACTGGCAAAAACAATCTCGATTAAGTCATCAAGTGGCCACCAAATTGAGGGTCAACTTCAGGAGTAATGTTATAAAATCTGGCACTTTTCTGACTGTTAGGTGAAAAAAACTATTATAATTATGGGCAAAGTTAATTCCAAAAAAACCTTGAAAACATGGGTTTAAATTCTGAATTGAGCATTTTTTTTAGACTGAATTGATTTTTGAGTAATTTACTTTGAATGAGATTTTATTTAATATTCATTAAAAAAATACAAAATTCTAACAATCATAGTTTTTTTTAAAATAAAATTTGTAGAAATGACAATGGATCGACTTATAGATCTAGATTTAAGTGTTTTCAATAAATTGACCTATAGGTTAAGCCTAAGCTCATGTCGACCTGAGATTTAATTTTTCTTTTCACCCTTTTGTTTACAAGGGTTAAGTCTCAAGCAAGTTTCAATTTAGTCAATCCAAGCCCAAAATTATTATTTTTGGTCGAAAAAAGCTCAAAATTAATTAAATAAATACGTTTAATTTAAAAAAATTATTTTTAAAAAGTTGGAGGCGGGCTATGGGTTGGGCATTGCAATATCTTAAAATTTGTCGCTAAATGAAAATCAACCAGAGGACAAGACAACGGGCACGAGAGAAAAGAAAGGATCATAACTTTTTAAAAGAATTGTAGGATCATTTGATGGTTTGCTCCTTCAATCAGTATCCTTGGAAGTATCTAAATTTTAACACTAGAAAGTAATTTATGTTTAAGTGTCACCATTAGGAGCACAGATTTTTCTTGCAGTCATTAAGAGGACATAGACTAATTAGTTAAGTGGAATTTGAACTTTGAATCCCACTCCACAGCTTGTTGTAGGCTTGAACTCAATTTAAGGTCGTTGAAGTTAGAAAATTCAACTATTTGAGTTCATCAAGTCTGACTCTACAAGTTTTTCTGTTTTACGTAGAATTCCATGGCTTATGCATCGTAGACTAACATGGGAAAAATGATACGAAATGTTGCTTTCCCCGCACCCACCTCGAAGTCTCATCTTTGTCAATCTCACAGGCTTGAAGAAGCAAAACCCAATTTCCCTATTCGTTTCTTAGCTTCAAAATTGGATTTTTATAGTAAATTGGGATCATGCAGAGCTTCTTTCTTGGCGCAGACCAGGACTGAATTGGTAGAAGTACCTGCTTTTTGAGATACAGATAGTGCGAAAAGTGTGGGATTGTTCCAACATGAAGCTATTGTTAGTGGACCATTTCGTTCAGAGTTTATGGCTGAGGGACTGGAAACCACTCTCAATCGTTTGGTATGTGTTCTTCCCTGCTTAACGTCACTCATTAATATTTTCCCATTCTTTAGAATTTGGTTTTCAGTGTGATGAATGCAAATTTATGACTAAGATGGGGTGGTAGTTTTCAAAAGCTTAACTGTTTAAGTCTTTGCATGTATCTCTTCTTAAGTCGGAGGATCCAATTCTAAACTTGTTTGTTTTGCAATTTAAGGTTATATGCTTAAACTCCTACAAGTTGGTAGTATTTGACTTCATAAGCCTTGCACCTCCATCTAGTAATGACTGAGTAGGAAATGGGAATCTTACTGATTGCAGCTCATCTTACAAGAAAATTTGACCGTTCCTTTAGACATTGACTGAAGACTTCACTTCAACTTTAGATCAAATAGTCTTTTCTGTGTTACAAAGCAAGTGGCTTGTAGCTGCTCTGTTATGCGCTACTCTTCTGTGGAGGCATGACGATGAAGCCTTGTGGGCTGCTACGGGATCTGTTTTAAATACTATCCTCTCAATAACACTCAAACGGGTTCTGAACCAAGAATGATCCTTTCCATCATCAAGATCTGACCCTGGGATGCCATCTTCCCATGCACAATCCATCTTCTACACATTCTTGTTTGTTATTCTGTCAAGTAATTTGATAGATACTCTCAAGAATGTGAAGTATGTCACTGAATTATTACTAGTAGTAATTCAAATTCTGTCACCTTACAATATAATTTGTAGACAAATTCGAGAATATCTACTCTCTCCTAGCCTATGGCTCACCAGAATGTTCTTAGTAATAAGCTACCCTCCCTTTCCAATCATTACATTATTTGTAACAAACTCACCACTCTCTCGTTCTCTCATGCGCGTCACATAACTACTAGCCCTTGCCCATAACAGAATGGAGCAACTTTCCTCTGTTACCCTTTTCCTTGCACTTCTAGAATAAACTTGTATAATAGGAGGTCTAACACTGCTCCCCCCCAATAAGTTGCAACTTGTCCTCAAGGTTAAAATCTGAAAATTGTTCCACCATATCATCAAATATTTCCCATGTAACTTCTGAATCTGGTAAGCCTTTCCACTTGATCAAGACTTCAAAGCCTTTGGATCCTCCTCGTGGTCTTATCGCTAAGACCTCTTCAGGTTGCACTATTGACTCCTCTTCCTCTGTCCACTTGTCAGGCAAAACCAGCTTATCATTATCCTCTCCCACGACTGCTCTCAGCTGTGACACATGAAAGATAGGATGGATCCGGGCTGAATCGGGTAATTGCAATTTGTATGCCACTTCCCCAATCCTTCTTAACACTTAGAATGGACCAAAATATCGGGGGGCTAACTTCTCATTGACTCTTCTTATGACAGTGAGTTGTCTATAAGGAGCTAGCTTTAGCCATACCCTATCTCCAACTTGAAAAACCACCTCCCACCTGTGCTTATCAGCTCTACTTTTCATATCGCCTTGTGCCTTAGATAAATGTTTTTAAATTTTAACCAAGTAGTGGTCTCTCTGTTGTATTAAGACATCAACTGACTCCATTCATGACATTCTTGATCCCGTATGAAAAATAGGAGGAGGATCTCTCCCATACAAGACCTTAAAGGGTGTAGATCGAAGAGCCACATGATAGGATGTATTATAGCAATACTCTGCCCATCCTAACCATTTAGCCCATTGCTTAGGGGTGTCTCCTGCAAAACACTTTAAGTGAGCTTCCATTGATTTATTTACCACTTCAGTAGCACCATCGGTTTGAGGATGATAGGAGGAGCTAAATTTATGAACTGTTCTATGTACCTTGAACAATTCCCCCCAAAAGTTTACTAATGAAAACCTTATCTCTGTCAGAAACCACCAATTTAGGGAACCTATGTAACTTCACAATTTCCTTGATGAACACCTCAGCTATTGATTGTGCCGTGTATGGATGCTTAAGTGGTAAGAAATGATCATACGACCAAGATGGATGAATATCCAAGGGATTTGTGGAGCCCTTCAATAAAATCCATCGTTATCTCATCCCATACCTGATTGGGTATCGCAAGGGGATGCAATAATCCTGCTGGTGACAGAGTTAGTATTTATTTTGTTGACATGTTAAGCAAGCAGCCACAAACTTATAAATTTCTTTCTTCATGCCCTCCCAATACAACTCTCTAGAGATTCGCTTATATGTTTTTAATGGCCCCCCATATCCTCCCAAGTGACTCTCATGACCCTCCTTCATAATTTTGGATATAAAAGAAAAAGTATTAGCGATTTCCAATCTGTCTTTGTAGTAGAGTTTGCCTTGCTACACTGTATGTAGAGGCCTAAACCTAGGGTCTTTGTTGACAACTTCTATCAACTCTTTTGACTTGTTATCATCTTCTATTTCCACAAGATTACCTCCATATCTATGATCTTACATGTCATTAAAGTCTACAACTCCTCTTGATACTGCACTCTAGATAGAGCATCTGCCACCTTGTTTTCTCTACCCAGTTTATATTCAATGGCGAAATCAAAACCCAGCAGCTTGGTGATCCATTTTTGATAATCGGGGTGAATCTCCCGCAGCTCTAATAAAAACTTCAATGGTTTTTGATCAGTACGAATGACAAACTTATGGCCAAGGAGATAAGATCTCCATTTCCTAACAGCCAACACAATAGCCATGAGTTCTGTCTCATAAACTAATTGTCCCTTTCGTTCTGCTTGTTAGACCCCGAACCTTTCTTGAAAGCTAGAACTGTTAAGTAAATTATTGGCAATTATTCATGTGTAAAGAAAGGAGGAATTCATGAAATTGAATTCAAA
>JANVCL010000214.1:7812652-7834665 GCA_026546855.1 Erythroxylum incrassatum | reverse complement strand
TCATGGCGCAAAGGTCGGTCAGCTGGGATTTTTGGATGACATAGTTAGATTTTTCATATTTTCCTCATCCATGTAGTACTTTTGTACTAGATTTTGTAGATGTACATGTATTAAAGATTGAAAGGCACTGTAAACTTTTGATTTTGAGAAATGGAAATGAGGAAAAAGTTGGTTTCAAAATATTGTGAAATTTCTATTGTTGCTTTATAAGCGAATAATGATATGATGCCATATGAAGTGAATGAAATGATAGAATGTAGCTCGCCCTTATCGTAGGTTATGTACCGGAATGACCCCTAGGTATCCCGGTGTGTATCCTGCAGTAAGGGGGCAATGTGGCTGTACCATTTCACAAACTTTCGGTAATAGCCTGTCAATCCTAAGAATCCTCTCAACTCCTTTAAGGATACTGGTTTCGGCCACCTCAACATCGCTTCTATCTTGGCTTGATCCGATGCCATCCCTTGCTTGGATATGATGTGTCCCAAATATTCCAAGTGAGGCTGTCCAAAAACACACTTCTTATAATTAGCATAGAGTTGTTGTTCCTTCAAAATACTCAAACTTACCCTCAAATGCATTAGATGCTCCTCTTTACTTTTGTTATAAAATAAAATGTCATCAAAGAGCACTAGTATGAATTTTCTGAGATGGGTTTTAAAGATCTGATTCATCGAGGATTGGAATGTAGCGGGAGCGTTTGTTAATCCGAAAGGCATTACGACAAATTCATAGTGCCCTTCATGGGTTTGAAAGGCTGTCTTCTCAATGTCTTCCTCCCTCATTTTATTTGATGGTAGCTGGACTTTAAATATATTTTGGAAAAGATAGTCGCACCATTTAATTCATCCATCAACTCTTCTATTATAGTTATTGGAAATTTGTCACTTACGGTCACCTTATTTAGAGCACGATAGTCCATACAAAACTGCCACCCTCTATCATTTTTCTTGACTAACAAAACTGGGCTAGCATAAGGTGAAGTGCTGGTTTGGATGATTCTCGATTCTAACATCTCCTTGACCAATCTCTCGATTTCATTTTTTTGAAAGTGGGGATACTTGTAAGGTCGGACCCTGATTGGTCCTTCTCCTTGAACTAAGTGGATGTGGTGTTCTCTTCCTCTTTCGGGCGGCAAGGACTATGACAATTGAAACACCTCTCCATACTCTTCCAACACACTTCTGATTTCAGGGTCTTCCACCTTATACAAGGATTTAATTCTTCCCCTTGTTCTGCCATTTGCAACTAGTACACTAAATCCCCTTTTTTGAGATCCTTGCCAAGGGATTTTACACTCACCAGGATTTAGATAATATTGGGTTCCCTTTGATAATGATTTCTTTTTCCCCCAATCTTATTTTCATCGTCAATGTACACCAATTATTCAAGACATCTCTGAGTGTCCTCAACCATTTTATGCTCAACATCACATCTATATTACCCAGCTTTATTGGCAAAAAATCTTCACATATTTCTAATTCCTGTATCCTTAATTTCAAGTTCCTATAGATTCCAGTTCCTGCTACTTTTTTTACCATTCCCCATTGCTATTTCATACATGTCAGTGTAGTCCCATTTAGAACTCCATTCCAACGCCAACTCTTTTGATACAAAGTTATGGGTGGCTCCACTGTCGATGAGGATCACTACGGGCTCCCCTTCTAAAACTCCTTCTACCTTCATTGTCTTGGGTAAGGTCAACCCAGCTACTGATCCAGCTGATAGTTCTACATTTTGCAACTCCCCTTCCTGCTCTTTGTCATCTTCTACACTCTCCAACGTACTAACTTCTAGTTCTTCATCTAAGACTGTGAGAACCTTCAAATCTATCATTTTACATTGGTGGCCTGGTGAATATTTCTCATAAAATTTAAAGCATAACCCCGCTTCCTCTTCTCTTGTATCTCACTGAATGTTAAACGTTTAAAATTTCCCTGGTTTTTTGTCTGTGGCCGCGATCTTCCCTGTTTTAACCCCAATTTTCTCACTGTCTCCCACTGCCTCCCACGTTTTGTATCCACCATATCCACTTATTTTATTACCGCCCATTTTTCTGTTTCCCTTATCACGTCCCATTACTTTATTCTTTTCCTCTATCTATTGAGCTAGCATCATCATTCGCCCCAAACTTCTAGGATTAGCAATTAATAGTTCCAGTCTGATTTCCTTCAATAATCCATTTAAGAATGAACTCTCCAGTACTTCATTCGATAACTCTGACAATGGAGCAGCTAATTCCTTAAATCTACAAATGTATACATCTATCGTACTTATCTGCTTGATGGCCAATAGACGTTGACATGGGGTTCTTTCCTGGTTGGGTCAAAATTTTTCCACAAGTAGACCCTTACATTCCTCCTAATGCTTTCTTCTCCATGCTGAGTGACACTAACTCCATTTCCTCTCTTTCGTTGAATCTCCCCACCGAGAAAAAACACTCAACATGATAAATCCACCCATTCGGGTCATCTCCGTCAAAGACTGGCATCTCCACCCTCCTTGTGCAACAGTCACGTCGAGGTTCCCCTTGTCGCGCAAGTCCCAGCGGTTGTTCTTCTGTAAAGTCCCTCCATGCTTCTCTCAGCTGTACTTGTTCACACTCTTCCCCCTCCGGTGGTCCCCATCGATCTCCTACCTGGCTTGTCAACCCAAAAGGTGGTTCCCAGTGAGTCGCATTATTCCACCCATACTCCTATGGAGGTGCATTCCAACCGATGTCCTTTGGGGGATATCGCTGAAGCTCCGTTGCTGGTTCGCACCTCGCTGGTGGCCTATAACTCCACCTTTGTTCCATCAATCCCTTCCCTTTGCCCACGTGTGGCTCCCCTTCATTTCACGTGTCGCTCGAATTCTCCCCACTCTTATCGGCTTCTTTGTAGCTCACAAACAACTTCATTATCGCACGTTACTCCTTTACCTTGAGTTGAGATTGCACCTAGTTTTTTTGCAATGCTTCTTTCTCCAGTCTCCTTTCTTCCCTTAATAGCTCGAAGTTCTTCTGAAAATCTTCACGCAAGCTCTCAATCTCCTTCTCAGTTCCATCCATGTGGTTATCTCCTTTCTTGTTAGCCATCGATAGGATTGTTGCTCTGATACCAGTGATAGATACTCTCAAGAATGAGAAGTATGTCACTGAATTATTAATAGTAGTAATTCAAATTCTGTCACATTATAATACAATTTGCAGACAAATTTGAGAGTATCTGCTCTCTCCTAGCCTATGGCTCACCAGAATCTTCTTAGAAACATGCTACCCTCCCCTTTCCAACCATTACATTATTTATACTTCCCCCGCTGCTCACATCTGACATGTAACAAACTCACCACTCTCTCATTCTCTCATGCACGTCATATAACTACCAGGCTTTGCCTATAACAAAATGGAATAACTTTACTCGGTTACCCTTTTCCTTGCCGTTCTAGAATAAACTTGTATAATAGGAGGTCTAATATAATTTTACTGCTCCCTTTTTATATAAGTATCTCTTTGAGACATGTAGTTTTTTATCGCTACATGAAGTGGCAAAATGTGGCTCTTAACTGCCCAATCCTGAAGTTTTTAGTAAGTTGAATATTCAATTAGGTCCTTGTGAATGAAAACTTGGAATGAGCTGAAGCATTAACAATGGATGAGAGAAAAGCCAAGTGAAGATTTTTTTTCCTTTTTTTAATACAATGGAACTAAAACACAATTAATCTAAGTCTCGTAAAACATGACGGTACTTAATTCCCTGCCTATCCCGTCTGATGAGATCCTGGACAGTCAAAGGGGGCTCTCAAAGTATAAGGATTCCTGGACAGGTTTGGACTGCAACTGCTGCCAGGTGATCTGCGCACTGGTTTTCCTCCCGATGTATGTGTTGGATGCGCACCTCCCAATCACGTTGGAGCAATCCTTGTATACCTACCAATAAAAATTGATTACTATTAGTCTCAAAAATGGGCGACGAAAGCAAGTTAATGACTTCTAGGGCATCTGCTTCTAAGATGACCCAACAGTAACCAAAATTCTAGGCGAGTGTGAGGCCTGGGTGGACGCCCCAGAGTTCAGCCATAATAGATGAGCTGCTACCAATGTGCTGAAGAAAGCTTTCGTACCACTGCCCCCGACTGTTGCGAATAAGACCCTCACTGGTAGCTATGTCCGACCCCGGATTAAAAGAGCCATTCGTATTTCCTTTTTTTAATGACAAAGAATGCAACTGTACAGTGCATCAAATAATTGCAAGATTCTAGATTGCATTTGAAAATGGAAGAATCTATATGCACAATGTTAATGACATTTCTTTTTCTCATAATATTTGAATCCTCTGTTGTTATCCAAAACTGACAAGTTTATAATTTTTGAGTCATCTTCATCCTCCTAGATTACTTATAATGATACACGTTATCACGCATGCTCACAACTATAGTTCTATTCCAACATTTTACTGCTCCCTTGAAACAAATTACTTTTCACATATTTATCTTACTGCATGTGTTTTGTATTAGCACTGCAGTGGCTTGGAGTAAATGAGTTCACTTTGATTCTCAGTACTGTGACAATTACTTTTGGTTGTTACCTTGTAAGTATTACAGATGACTCGTAATTGGATGAGCACTATCCGTTTCTTGCGTAAACCATTAAGACAAGAGAAACTACGAGACTTGCAAATGGTAAATTGAATGTAAGAACCCCAATCTCCAGCTAACTGGTTTACCATTTTCAGCAAAACGCATACTATCTGCATGTATTTACAAAAAATGTCAATTTTAATCTTGGAAAATTATTCTCCTCTAGTATTCTTGGTTAGAGAATGAATGAGAATGGACAACTTGCTAATATTTTTCTTCTGTTGTAGTCATGGTTACGGGTGTCACAACAACTTCATACAATTAGCCAAGTGGTAGTTGGTGCTGCTGTAGGGTCCTACTTTTTCATCTTTTGGTTTTGGTTATGGGATGCTTTTTTTCTGCAAGCGTTTGTTTCCTTTTTATGGGTTTGCATGATTGTTATTATGGTGGCTGTTGGATTTTGCCTAAGTTTTCTTCTGTATGTTATCCGCTGACTTAGGATTGAGGAACTTCATTAATAGATCTACAAAATTACAGGCTCACACATAATTCTTGTTTTGCAGTTATGTTAGAGCACATCAAAAGGAATTGTTTCAAAAGATTCGTTATGTTTAGTGTCTGTTGCCATGACACGATGGCTCAAAAGTGTAGATTTGCTTACAGTGTTGTCTTTGGTTAAATCTACTACGAAAGGGTGGTCTATGATGTTGAAAACCCGGTGGAAGTAATATATTTAGACAAATGTGAAGGTGCCAAAAGGAAGCCGCATCCTAACTCATACTAGCTGCATACTTAATTCAATTATATGTCATTTTCCTCTTACTCTTAGAATAAAAAAAGTAATTTTTGGTAGTTATGGAGTTGAAACTCTTGATCTTATTTCCTCATCAGTGTATAAATACCTAAAGATCAGAACCTCTCAGAGTATCTTCATCTCCTGGAGACTTTTCAGGTTTGAAAAAGTGGATGAACATCCTAAATTGATGCTTTTGGAGAAATACGTGACTTTGAAGCCAGATTTCCATGGGTAAGCCAATGACCTTCCTATCCTTTTAACGATATATTTTTAACCTTTAAATCTACCAAGCATCAATAAAATTCTTAGTAGGCGAAAGTGTTAAAATGTATGGTCTTGTTTGACAATCAGCAAATTACACTAGTTGTTTGCTAATTTTATTAGCGGTTAGCTGACAACGAATTAATATAGTTGATTTAACCAATGGATAACATCAACTGTTTATTTAAAGATGTTTGGTAAAAATTAACTATTTAGTATTAGTCGTTTACGTGTAAAATGACTTATAAGACCATGCTTTAAAAAAATTTATAAAGACACGAGTATTATATTTTAGTATTTTTTTGAATATTTTCATAAGAATTTATATAGAACAAAATAAGTCAACACCATCATTTCAAAGTTGAAGACGTATATAATGAGATGATAACTCTTTGTATATTCTGACTCGAATTTGATATTAATGCAACTTCAAAAAATAAAATTTAGGAGTGTTTTCAAAATCAGCGGATTAAGTTCAATCTCTCAACCCAATCAGCTATCTACAAAATATAATTATCAGCTATTTGACCTAAAATCTTTCAATCTGCCAAAAAATGGCTAATAAGCCATTTACTTAAGAAGGCCTATAATTTTTTGGAGAGTTATGATATCATAAAAATAAAGCTAAAGAATGAAGAACAAAATGATGTTGCATAAAAAATAAAAGAGATGCCATGATTTAAAAACATCACAATATCATGGTTAAAAGATATAAAAATCTAATGACAACATAGGTAAACTACTTATGTCATTACAGTATGAAAAACTCATTTAACACCATGTTTCAATCAACTTAGCTTCACATACAAACATTTAATATTAGATATGTGGAGCTAGCATACAATTTGATATATGATCAAATCAAAGACAATATCATATGATGTAGTAGCTACATAATGGTATAATAATGGTGTAGGATATAAATGTGCCTGTGTCCATGTTCCTTTCTAAACTTTATCAAAACTACATGACTTAGAACACAGATGTATTTGCCCCTTTGTTATTCTATGAACTGATAAAAAATGTTCAATTGAACTTGAGGGGATGATAGCTTTCATATTTCATATAAATGCATTAACGCCAACACTCTTTCTAATTGTATTTCTTAAAAATACCAAGTCTACAACTTAGATAAATGAATTTGCCCTTGCATAAAGCTTTAGTCATTATATCAGCTACTTGCTCCTCTAAAGAATAATGCTTAACTTTTATTTCATCTTCTTTTATAACTTCTTTAATAACATGAAACTTGAATTTAGTATAAGTGGTTCTCAAATATTGAATGAGATTTTACAATGATTATAATTTACTTGTTATTAATACAAAAATCATCACCATCTTGTTTCATTCCAAGATCAGATAATAACTTTCTTAGTCATATGCAATAATTTGAATCATCAACATTCGTAACATACTTAACTTTATCAGGGGGTTGAGTAACATCCTTTTTAATGTCAATTAATCATATCACTATCAAGGGAAAAAATAGTCAAAAGTATTCATTGCATTATTGATAAAACCAACTCAATCACTATCAACATATCCTATCAAATCAGTGTTTTATTCCTTCTTGTGGATTAATTCATAGTTTGTTATTCCTCTCACATACCTTAGAACATTTTTAACTTTACCAAGGTGAATTTTACTTTGACTTTTACATGAATCTTGATATCTTGTGACTATTAAATACATCATATTCTCTTTTAAAATTCTATACAAGGATGGATTAACCTTTTCCTCACCATATTCTCTTGATAATTTCAATTTCAAAGTAGGAGGACAGGCCATTGGCTTGCTTTTTTTATATTGAATTTCTTAATAACATACATCTCAAGTTCATTGCATCACCTTAAGATTAGATATCATAATTTTATCTTTAAGTTTTTGTTTAAATGATGGTACATACTCATCACCATCATCATCATCATCTATAATCAACATATCATATATGTATAAGGATACAATAAGCTTCATTTTCATTTCTTTTAAGCCCTTAATCAAGTAATCAATTATGATGTAATAAACTCCTAAGATTTATTTTAAAGTATAAACAACTTTGAGTACACATGATCCCTCAAGTTGCTTAACATATATGATTTCCTTATTAAAGCCATTTAAGAATGTTGACTTGACATCAAAATGGAATAATATTTATCTAAATTTAGCAACCAATGTAACTAACAATCTTATAATATCATATCTAGCAATGTGTATAAAGTTTTTAAAGTAGTAAACTTCATGTTATTGAAGATACCCATTAATAACTAGCTTTGCTTTGAACTTTATAATAAACCTTCTAATTGGTTAGTCTTTCCACCAGAGACTAAGTTTCATTCTTATTGATCATGTACATCTCTTCTTCTATGGTTGCAACCCATTCTTCCTTTATTACTACCTCATTGTAGGTAGTTAGCTTAACAGATACTAGATGTGATCTTTTATAAAATTTCAGCAAATAGCCTATTCTCCTAATTGAATTTTCATTGTTATTATCATCATTAGTCTCCTCTAGAACCCGCTTACTCATTATGAAGTGGTAAAGAGTCAATTTTAGGGTCATAAAATTCTTTAACTGACAACTTTTGCTAATTTGATTTGACAAACTCATCCATTGCAAAATCTTGACTCATTTAATTCTTCCTTTCTACAAGATTACAAACTTTATAAGCTTTACCTGTGGAATTTTATCTAAGAACACTCTAAATCCACTCTTATTACCTAAATTTTTTCTTTTAAATTTAGAAGCTTGTATAAAGCATAAACTACAACAACCTTTTATGTTTGTAACAAATAGTAAGTTATTAAACCATTTTTTATATGATGTGCTACATTCCAGTGCCTAGGTAAGTAGCATGTTAAGTAAATACATTGAGATATTCACTCCTTTTATCCAAAAGTTTTTGGGCAATTTTTTTCATTATACTTTTTGCCATCTCTATGATATGTTTTTCTTCTCAACTACTCGTTTATATTTAGGAGTGTATGAAGCTATCAATTAGTGATTGATTCCCTTTTTAGCATAAAATTTTGTGAACTCTTTGGAAACATATTCATAACCATTATTAGACTATAGTTGCTTAGGTGATAGGCCAATTTCTTTCTCACTTCTTGCTTTTAACTATTTGAATTCTTTAAATACCTCATTTTTATGCTTCAAGAAGGTAATCCAATTATACTTATTGTAATCATCAATGAGCAATACAAAATATTAACTTCCATTGGTGAGACCTCACTTATAATTCCATTAGAGTTAAGTAGTTCTAACCTCTCATTGGCTCTCTAAGAGACATTTCTGAAAGAAAATCTTGCTTGCTGTTTAAGCTCGCATACTAGACAAATTTCATCAATTTTATCACCTTAGTAAGACCTTACACAACATCATTTTCAATCCTTATTTTTAATGCATTAAAACTAATATGTCCCAATAGATTCCATTATAACATAAACTCATTAACAAAAGTGACTTTAACATAATTTATAAAATTACTTTTTTAATAGACTTGGCTTTAACTCTTTAATCAACTAAAAAAGATTGTTTTCCAAGCAAACTTTAAAAGAAGCCAATTATCACATATTCACCCTTATCAAGGTTTACAACATATCCTTTTCATTCAACTGACTAACAATCAACATATTTTAATAAAGTTCAAACACTAATAATATATTAGTTAATAACTTGATACATGTTAGAGTGTTAACAATAATAAATTCTCTTCTTTTCACCTTTAATAGAACACTAATGGTAATTATGACTCAACAAGAAAAAAACTAAGCAATACGCTTAATATGAAGAAACACAAGAATCCACTCGTAAAGAAAGCTTAAAGCTAACTAAATATGAGAATATTATTGATTGAATGAATAATATAATGTTTAAGAGGCATATTTATAGGCTTTAACAAAGCAATCATAATCCAAATAAAAATAGGAAACTAAGAGAAAATAGTTAATTTAAAGAAAATAGGAAATCAAAAACACGTAGGAAACCTATAAAAATAGAAACTCAAATCAAGTAGAAAATCTATGGAAATAAAAAACCAATTCAAATAGGAAACATATTTTAATATAAATTCCACTTCATTCCTCTTTAATCGGGAAAACCTTGTCTTCAAGTGTCTTGACAAATCGGGGTATAATGGCTCATTAGTAGTATGATATGAGAAAACATCCGCCATATTGAAAATATTAGAAATTCCCGTATTGTTGTGTAGATCGATCACATAAGCATTATTGTTGATTTTCTTCAACACCTTATATGACCATATTTTTTAGGTTGTAACTTATTAATAGCATATTGGTAAGGTTTTGTATAAACTATTGAAAATGATGACCTCCCAGTAGCGTGAACATCATTAATATATATAAATTATACTTGTGCCAAAGTAAGATCCCACTGTTTAGGTCTATCCCTCCCATAAATGCTCCAAATGAAATTGCCTAATCCATGATTTACTGCCTCTGTTTGACAATCTATCTATGAGTAATAGTAGAGTTGTAATTAAAGGAAGAATCAAACATTTTTCATAAAGTCTTCTAAAAATGCCCCAAGACTTTATTGTCTCGATTGGACGTGATAGTTTTGGGCACTCCATGCAAATGAACAACCTTTTTAAAGAATAACTTGGCTTGAGTTTGAACAGGAATTTCTATAGGAATTAAGGCCAACTTACATACATATATTTATTAATTCTTTTCTGATTATTAAAATACTTCAAAGAATCATGGTTAGAATAAATAATAAATTTTGACCAATTAGATAGTGTTCCTAAACCTCAAAATACTCACATCTGAGTAAAACTCTTTATCATATATGGTCCATTTGCATCAAGCTTAGTGAGCTTCTCACGATAAAATGTCATAGGCTGGCCTTGTTAGGAAAGAATAGTGCTTATTTCCACACCACTAACATCACACTCAACCTCAAAAGAAACCTTTAAATTAGGCAGGACTAAAACTGGTGCCGAACACAACTTTTTTAGTAGGGAAAAGTTTTTATATGCTTCTTCACTCCATTGAAACTTCCCTTTCTTTCATATATTCTGTGATTGGAGCTGCTATGGTATTGAAATTTTAGATAAATCTTTGGTAGAAGCTAGCTAACACATGAATGCTTATAACATCTAAGGTTGTCTTTAATGTAGGCCATTCTTTAATAGCTCAAATCTTAGCCTTATCAACCTAACATTGATAATATATCCTAGGAACAAAACTTTATGGGTCATAAAACTACACTTCTTTAAGTTCATTTACAACTTGTTTTCCTACGATTCCTTTAAAACATGGTGTATGTATACGATATGATATTCTTTCAAACGATTATGAATAAGGATATTATCAAGATATACGATAACAAACTTCTCAATGAATGGCCACAATACTTGATTCATCAGCCTTTTGAAAGTGCTTAGGGTGTTGGTGAGACCAAAAAGAATAACCAACCACTCGTACAACTTGTCCAACTATGATTCTAGATATGCCTACTCCAAAGATCACTTTCTAAAAATACTACGAAATTGTGTAACCGATCAAACATATCTTCTAGCCTAGGTATAAGGAATCCGTAACTAATGGTAATTTTATTGATGGCTAGACTATCAGTATATACCCTCCAACTCTCTCCTAATTTAGGTGTTAATAATTCTAGAACTACACATGAAATCATACTTTCTCAAATATGCCCCTTTTGCAATAACTCCTCCACCTTCTCTCTAGAATATAACACTCCTTTAGGGTCAATAGGTAATATGGTAGATTAAGCAAACTTGCCCTAGGAATAAACTTAATACGATGTTGAATGTCCCATATCATTGTAAGTCCATCTAGCAACTCCTCAAGCATCACATCTTTAATCTCCTTTAATAAAAGTCAAATAACTTTTAGCAATTGATAAAGTTGTGTATTCGAAACAAGGTGAACTTATTTTACCACTAATACATAGAATCCCTTCTACCTTTTAATAACCATCAACATTTCATATTCTAAATAAGTGATAGTAAGAAAAGTCTGCCACTTAACTTTGAAAGATTCGGGATGGGAACTCTTTCATTATAGGTGAAACATAAAATTTCTCTCCAACTTGTACACATTTTCTTATCCATTATACTGTGTGGTAACATCAAACTGCCAAGGCCTTCCTAATAATAAGTGACAAGCATCTAGCCATAACATTAGTAAATCTCATCCTAATATTAACCAATAAGAAAATGGCACTTTATAATGTTCAGTCACCTAAAGCTTATCTGTCGATTTAATCTACCTAATTGTCTAAAGATCGGGGTGTTTTTTTGTTTGCAATTTATTTCATTTCATGACATCTTTATTAATAATGCTCTCTTAGCCTCACTGTCAATAATCACATCAAATAATTGATCTAAAATGGTACAATATGTCTGAAATAACTAATGTCGCGGTGTCTTATCTTCTTCTTTTAGAGCTAGTAATAACTTCTAAATTACATAATTATCTCGCTGCTCAATTTCTTCCTCATGGCTCTCATACTTGTCATCATCACCATCAGGTCCATAAATAATGACACCATTATCTTCCTCATACTCTACAATATTTACTTTTCATTGCGATCATTAGTTTGAAAATGTCCAAATTCTCCACATCAATAGCAAATTCTAGGTCGAGACTTGTCATAAGGATTATTCTCCTTAGGAGTTTCCTTGTTTTTGCCCATCTTATACTTACCGATGACCTTCTCTTCTCGAAAATGATTCCTATGCAAAGGAGGTTTTGGAAAAATCTTCATCCTTTTTATGGAAACATTACAAGCTTAAGTTTATAAAGTTAAGCAAATGTTTATAACCTATGCCATAACTTCTATTTGTATTATTTCAATATGTTAAAGGGTTTCATGATTATCTTATTTATAATTGTTTTAGCTGGATGGATTTAATCCTTTAATAATACAAGCAAACAAAATATAGAGTTCCAATTTGATACCTAGTTGTACACCCAGTGAAGAATCCATTCAAACAAAAGAAACTACATCTTAAAAGATGTACCACCTTTTTAAACCAACAGGATTAAATCAAGTGATAGATTTGATAAAATGAAATATAAGTTTTGTCATAAGATTTTCGTTGAAGGCTTTAAAGGAAGAACGTGCCATTTAAAAAGGCATGTAAACTCTTATAATAAAAGAAAGATGATATTAAGGCGTTAAACTTTTTTTTACCCTTAATCTAATGAAAGGAAAAAGTGAACTTATCGTCTCGGCTTGTGATCTTAAGAGATTTAAGCATGTACTTGCAATTATGATCATAAGAAATGAATATTCACTATCGATTGTAGATAATCAAGAATTCATAATGTTTGCGACCTCACTTTAACTGACCTTTAAGATGTCAAGTTGTAATGCTATTAAAAGAGACATCTTTAATATTTATAAAGAATATAAGAATTTGACATTGAAGATGTTATTAGTTAATCACGATTGAGTTGCCATTACATTAGACATACCAACAACTATCAATCAAAATAAGGATTCTATGGTGTTGATGATTCATTTCGCTAACAATTATTGAACTTTATGATGTCAAATCATGAGGTAAATAATATTCTTTATTTTTATTATTTGTTATTTAATTATATTATAATTGATATTTGATTATGTTTTCAAGTGGTAGCTTTATTTATGTTCTAGTGTTGTATATAAGTGAAAGGTTAATAATTGTATTGGTAGATTGCTTAATGAAAATAATTGTATTGGTAGATTGCTTAATGAAGAAGAATATTGACATGGTGCTCTCAATCATAACTTTGGATAATTGTAACACAAACAATGCTATGATCATTAAATTTAAGACCAAGTTGAAGGTTAAGAGCTTGTTGAAGGATGGGAGGTTTTATATATGCTCTATTTTGTGCATATACTATATAGTGAAGGATAGTTTGGGGATAATCAAAGAAGGGGTAAAGGCAATCTAGATTAGTGTAGTATATTGGAATACAACACTAAAACAAATTGTAAATTTTGAAGAAATTGCATGACAATTATGTATTCTATACACTAATAAAAATTTAATTATTGATTGTCTAATAAGATGGAATTCCACATTCAAGATGCTACAGTTGACAAGTAATCCTATTAAGATAATAAGATTTTCAATATACTTGTTTACTAAGATAATAGCAATGAGATTTGACAAAAGAAATTTGTGAGAAGTTGGAGGTGTTTTATATTACTTGGTTGATCTCTAGAATGAAGTATCCAACTTAACATGTTTATTTTTCTATCATGTTTAAGATTAAAATTTGAGTAGATCTTTGATTCAAATAAGGTGATTCAGATAATGGTTGAGCAGATGAAGAGAAATTTGACTATTATTTGTATATGATTAGTAAAATTGTAACAATTTTCTATGTATTAAACTCGAAGTAGTATCATGATTGGGTTGAAGAACATTTTGATATCATTAAAAACTTTTACAATAATTTCTTTAATGATTATCAATTAAATTGGATAAATAGTTGGATCATAGTAGTTTAGTATATTAGCTTCATCTTCTGCTGAAAAGTCATCATTAATCAACGTTGAAAGTTTAGGTCTTTATTGTAAGGAATTCATGAAGAAAAAAAGGGTTAGGATTTCTTATAATACAATGGATATTGATAATTATTTGAAAGCAGATATTATGACCACAATTGGGTAATATTTTGATATATTATTGTGGTAGAAGACCACTATGGCTTAATATTTAATTATATAAGCATTTGTATGAGACCAAATAGTAATTCCAGTAATTATAGTTACTTTCGAGTCCGTTTTTAATATTAATGGTTAGATAGTGAGTTCTCATCATAATCAACTTCATCCTAAAACTATGAATGTTTTGATGTGTGCTCGACATTAGTTAGGTACTAATGATATTTAAGGCAAACTCTATACTTCATAGTACATTAGTTTTCTAATTTTATAATTTCAATAATTATTTATTAAATAATATTTTTATATTATCAAAAGTATAAGGAATATGAATACAAAGGAGTTCATTTATCTAATTGAATTTTTTTAAACGATTTCCAATTATGAAGGTATATCTATTTGTTAATTATCATGTATTTATTTAATAAAATTATTAAATAATTGAGTATAATTTACGTAATAATTTTTTGCATATGGATGAAATGATGTAAACTATTGTCGATCTTGACTATAATGATTAGCTAGCCCATTTTTTGGACTATTTTCTTTTCAATTTACTTATTTTTGCTTGTAACTAAATTTTCTTTACGTTATGCGATTAGATAAGCTTAAGTTTTACTCCATCTTTTTGACAACATTTTTTCAAATTGTTTACAAAGTGGAAGAGTTAAGCTTAGTGGGATCTTGAGTACTTTAAATTTTTACTTTATTTCCTTTAAAATTATGGCTTTTTAATTGTTTAGAGATATATCTTAAGTACTTTAAAGTTACTAATTAACAAATCTTATGTAGGAATATCAATTGTAGGAGTCTCATTGTTAAGTGAGAAAACAACTTCAAACAAGAATATGATCATGGTAAGATTTCTTTAATAGTCATATTGTTAGTTGATAGAAATCATAGTTGACTTTTACATATGGTAAAATGATTTAAGGTGTAAGGCAAATGGAATAGCAAAAGCTAAAGTAAAAATGGTCATGGTAGTTTCATGTACTAAGGGTAGTTACTTATGTCTCTCATTTTACTCATGTTCACATTAGCATAATTATAAAAAGAAAATGGTAAAAAAATATACAACGAAACATTTGTTCGAATGCCTTTACAAAAAAAAAGTTGATGTTTGATTAGACTTTGAATCTTCCTCTTTCATAGTACGTTATGATTAACTTAGAAATTGATTAAAAATATCAGATTTTATTTTTGGAGATTGGCTATCAATTAAAAGCATATATTTTGTATGGGAATGAATAGCCTAATTGTATTTATCGAGGAAAGAATGATGGATGTGGAAGCTTTAAAAAAACAAGAAATGGAGTTTAAATTCCCTATTGTTTTGTGATTGATTGTCTCTAAAAAACATTTAAAAAAGGGTTAATTTTTTTGAAAGTTTGCTTCATATTTCCTTGGTGTTCCTATTTATTTCTTATGTTAAGGAATCCATAGGATTAGTTCCAAATCAATTCATTCATACACATTACTCTACCTTTGAACTTTTAGGAGGATTATCATCTAGTCTTTGGTTCCTAAGGGGTCTTTTACTACTGCTATTGCCATGTTATTGCCTATAAACATCCTTATTTCTGTTAATATTGCTAAGGAGATGTTATATGACTTGTTATTGTAGTTCATAATTTGAATTGCTAAATACCATGACAAGTCATATGATTCATTTTAGTTAGTATCTTTATTGATGAATAATTCCTACTATTGTGATGTCGGATAAGGTTTTTAGGATAGTATCAAATTGTTCTATAAATTGATACTATCAAGATTGGGCCTAAGGGGCCTAATCAAGCATAAGCTCAAGCTAAAATTTTTAGGCCCAATTAAACTTCATGTGGCGTTTGAAGTTTAAACAAGTTTAAATTTTAGCCATATGATCTAAGCTCAATTAAGCCTCAAGTTGAATCCTAGTCAAAATAAAAAATGTCAGACTGTGCTTGAGTTATAGGTTGTTTGGTCTTGACCTGATCTATTGTCAATTCTAACCAAAACATAATTGCTAGTGCAAACTAATAAGGCATCGATAATGAAAAGAGTTTCTTTAGTTTCTTATTCCTCTTTCTCTTCTATTTTGACTTATTAGGTTGCTCTTTTTCTTTGGTTTTGCACATCTTTTTAATGTGCCCTATATTTTTATAATCCTTGAACTTTATATTAGGCGTAAACTAGAAACAGTTAAAAGTGCAACAAGGTCAAGGTGTAAACTTTCCTTCCTTTTTGCCTCCATCATGTTGACCTCCTTTCCTTCTTTAGTTCTTTTTCCTTATATACTTCTTCTTTCTTTCTCTCTGACTTGCACTAACTTAGGTTTTGTATTAAATTTGAAAGCTTTTTTGATATGTTCATCTTCCTTTAACATTCTCTTTTGTTGTTGAACTTGAAGAAAGTTTATAGTTTCCATCAATATGATTTATGTCATGTATTTACTCTCTTTCAAAACTAAAATATTAGCCTAAAACCTTTTAAGAATATTGATGATAACTTTACCAACTATTCATTTATCTTCCGTAACTTTTCCAAGCAGCCTAAGCTGAGTTGCAACTTTCATAAGTCTATATCTATACTTTTTAATAGTTTTATGATCACTAATCTTTAATAACTTAAAGTCTCTCCACAAATTTATAACTTGAAGATGCTTTATCCTTTTATAAGCTGAAACTCCTTTTTAATCTTGTTTCAAGCCTCATTACTAGTCTAATAAGTCATAATCCTTGCAAAGATTGCCTTTAACTTGAAGCATGTATAGCATCCAAAGCTTTATACCTCACTTTTTTGTTGTTGCAAAGATTGCCTTTAACCTGAAACATGTATAGCATCCAAAGCTTTATACCTCTTTTTTTTTTAACTATGATTATTCAATTGATTTACTGTTGGATTGTGTGGGAGTTGAGGTTAATGAACCTCTATCTTGACCATATCCTAAAGATTAAAAGTTATTAAATAAACCTTCATTTTGAATCTCTAAACAAGTAAACAACGTAGTTTTCTTCGTTAAACAATTAGGGTGTTGATATTGAAAAGTTAGTTGAAACCATTTTAGAAACACAGGTTTCAAGGTATTGGGTTATTGTTTTTTACAAAAGATCAAATAACACCATATTTGTATCAACACAGCCTAAAATATGTGCATGTAGTCAAAAAATCAAATAACACCATGTTTGTATCAACACAACCTATAATATGTGCATGTAGTCTTAGACATATGTTTAGCGAACATGACCTAGCATTAAAATGTGTTTCAACACGTGTTCTTCTTTAAAAGCACATAGTAATCGTACGGATTGATACATAGTTAGCTCAAAGGTCGTATCATAAAATAGAGCAGCTACAAAGTGATGCACGATATATGAAATAGATGTGTCTTTAAAAAAAGCTAAATTAGACTTAAGAAAATGATGACTTAACTGTTTCATGAAAAATACATCGCCACTAACAGAAAAGCCTTTTATTGGTATGCTGTTTTTTTAATACCTTAAGAGTTATATGCTTATTGTCCTAGAAAATTGAACCTGTAGAATAAAATTCGAAATGATTACGACCCACGCTATAAAGATGCAAATTAGATGTAACACATGATCAACTATTTAACTTTTGCATGGTACAATCCAATATATGATTACTATTTGTATAACCAAGATAAACATCATTAAAATAAACATCCAATACCTATTTTAATTATCTAGTTTGTTATCGAGATGTATCTTATCTTAAGATGTTATACTAATGTTTATAAATAGCGTTGTATTGAGTATTTTGTTTACCACTAATAATATAATTTCAATTCTTCACCTTTATTCTGAGTTGGTACTAGAGTCGCAATATGGATAATTCAACATCATCTTCTTCTACTACTAATGCCACTTTTTCTCATATTTCTACAACCTTTGTTTCTACTTTAGTGACTATTCTTTTTGGTTCTCTACCTAAAACTTCAACCCATATAAGTCAATCCTATTTTTTAATCAAATTTACATCTAAAACTACATTCTATGGAAACTTCAATTCACTACCTTTTTAAAATTTTATAATCTCCATGATATTCTCAATGGATCTAATCCAACATAGCCAAGGAAATTCTCAATTCATCAACAAATCAAAAGGAAACAAATTCTATTGTATATCTCTTAGTTTAACAATGACAAGATTTTATTTTCTTGGCTACTATCATCTGAAGAGATTTATCCATATCTTATTGGCTTGAACTCATCCTTTGAATTTTAAAATGTTGTAAATTTCACAATGTTTCAAAAGAGGGCAAGACAATTTTAGAATATATTTATCAAGCAAAGGCACTTATAAGTTGTTTAGCTTTAGCATGACAATCAATATCTATAGCATAATGTAATGCCATTAGTTTTTGCAAACTTGGGGCAAAATATAATGGAATTATTGGTGGAGTTTAACAAAAAGCAATTCCTATGTCTTTTAATGAACTTCATAGACGACTAGAGGCATATAAATCGCTTCTCAAAACCCAGCAATCCTCCTTACTTACTAGAGGAAGACATGTTTATTTTAGTTATTAATTTCAAAGACTTGGAAATTTGTAATCCTTTGTTTCTTGTCGAATTTGTGGATATACTAATCATAGAACATTTGATGCTTGATGGGAATTTTGTTCCATAAGAAAATCAATTTTCTATCGGGAGAAATTCTACTGCTCTTAAATTTGCCTATTTTGTACTCTCAAGTCGAAGATAATACAAATTCAATAATTGGTCGATTCTTTACTTATCCTGATATTGTAGCAAGTCATCATATTACTCAAGATTTAGCCTCTCTCCATATTGCAAATGAATATAAGGGTAAGGATATATTAATAGTTAGTAATGGTACATGATTACATATTTCTAACATTGGTTCTAGTTCTATTAAGTCTCCTTCAACACCATTAATTTTTTAAAAATATTTTACATGTTCCAAATATAACAATACCGTTGTTATTAGTACAAAAAAAATTCATGATAATAATTACTTTTTTTAATTTTATTATGATCGTTATCTTATGAGGGAGAGAGTACCAAGAAAATCATGTTGTTGAAAAACCAAATTATCAAGAAAACCATGTTGTATGGAACAAGTAAGTTGGGACTCTACAGATTATGTAGTGCACAATAGGAAAATAGTTTTAATCTTGCTACCTTTTTTGTTAAATTTAAGGATTGACATGCTCTACTTAGACATCTAAATTATTAGATTGTTTATCATCTAGTCAATCAATTTTAGTTACCTTTTTCATCTTTTAGACTTTATTTTTGTTTCTTGTTGTTTAGGCAAGTTATATAGATGCCCTTTATCATTAACTTTTTTCCTGAAAATTAAAGAAGTATTGTATTAACACTAGCTCACTATTACAAACTATACATTAGATACAATGATACAAAACATGAGATAGATTAGTTATAGAACATGTCTATCTCAAGTAGAAGAAAAGGTACTAAGATCCAAAGGAGAGTTCAAAAAGCACAATACATTGGAATCTTTAAATATCCAACTTTAGAGGTTCCATTTAGCTCTCATACTTGGTGTTAACAACTAGTCAGTTTTCTTTTCCATTATTATAGTTCGTATTTCATTCAGAATCTTGTCCGCTAATTGATGTTTGTCTTCTTTAACTTGTTTATAAACTCTACGATTCTTTTTTTTTCTTTTCCAAATTCTATAAATGGAAGTGATGAAAGCAAACTTAAGAAGGATAGCGATTTCTTTTCCAAATTTAGTTCGATTTATAAACTAGTTCAAAGTTCCTTCCCACTCATATATGTGATTCACAACATCCACCATATGTTGAATTCTACTTCAAATGGATTTGGAATAAGTGCACGTAAAAAGAGGTGATTTATATCCTTATCTGCATCATTACAGAGAGCACATCTTTTATCCGTCGTATTAAACCATTGGCATTTAGTACTAAGTCTATTTTTAATGGTTAGACAAGCAATGACAGATGCTTTTGGGGACATGGATTTCTTCCAAATGAGTTCATACCAAGGGACCTATTTGGCTTCATTTTTGAGTTCATACCAAGGGACCTGTCTGGTTTCATCCCTTTATCCTTAACTTATAATCATATTTTCAGTACTTTGGAATTAATTCACTCTAATGTCTTAGGGCATCAGATCCTTTGTACTACTTAATCTGTTCCAATCTTATTTCTGCCCTAAAACGATGTCGTTTTAGGTTTATTTACATATATACGTATAAAACGACGTTGTTTTGGGTCAAAAATAGGGTTAAAATAGGTTAAGTAATACAGAGAATCTAAACCAATGTCTGAGGGCCATCACTTTTTGTTCCTTTTTTGGTCATAAATATATTATTATTCTTATTAATGATCTCTTATTGTTTGCTTAGTCGTTTCCAATGAAGTGCAAAAAGTGAAATTTTTCATGTTTTTCACCATTTTCAAATTATGGTTAAAATGTAATTTAATTATCAAATTAACAACTCTAGTCAGGGGTGGAGAATTTCAGTTATTACACAAATATGTTTAAAATAATGGTATGATTCTTAGAATCATACGTCATCATACACAAGAGCAAAATGGTACAATATAAAGGAAAATTAAAAATATTACTAATATTGGTCTTTCTTTAATAGCTCTCACTATATAACACCTTTTAAGTATTAGCAATTTGCATTTGAGACAACAATTTTCCTAATTAATTGGATGCCTACCACTTTTTTGTAAAATAAGATTCCTCTTTAAGTACTCTATACTAAACTACCTAATTTTCTTTTTCTCAAAGTATTTGGTTATGTCATTCATTCATTACTTAGACCATATCACAAAAATATTTTTTTCCGCTCCAAACAATACATTCCTTAGGTTATTCTCTACTTCACTTGCGTTGTAGATGTCTTGCTAAGGACAAATGCGATGTAGACACGTTGAGTTTCATGAAACATTGTTTTCTTTTTCTCAAATTTCAGGAGCAACATCAACTTCATCTGTATAAATTGTTAATCTCTCCTTGGCTTTAGGTTTCTTATCCATATCCATCACTCACAGTTCCACCCAATGTTTTAAAAATCAAATCGAACATTGAATTGATTAAAGGAGAGGTTTAATGTTTCAAGATTCGACCAGTATTAACTACTATAAAACTAGTATATAATAAATAAAAATAAAAATCATAAGAGTAAGAGTAAGAGTAAGTATAAGTAAAAATAAAATATTTTATTGAAATAAAAATACATCAATGTCTATTATTATTTAATGTACTCATAATAAGTCAAATTTAATAATTCAAACTAAAATTGAGTCTAATATAAAAGTTAAAAATAATAAAACTTAAAATTATATTTTTAAAGGAGGTTATGTCTCATTATTCTCAAAACTTTCAAATTCTCCAATTCTATCTAAAGACTTGGAAGTTACGCTTTCATCTAATGTATTTACATCAACTTTTTCTACTCTGCTCAAATAATTTTATTTTTTAGAACAATCCCTTTTTTTAAATTTCAGTTAAAAATATAGTGTTAAAATATATTTGACATAAATATTATATATAAACCAATCAAATATTACTTATATGATGGTCCAACTCAATTTTTAAATTTATATCGAACTAATTAAATTTGGTTAAAATTAAATAATTGATTACTGTTGGACCAATGGTGGTTGACAAAATTAATCCTACTTATGTTTTGATAATAATAAAAAATATATAGATTTGGTTAAGAAATTTATTGCAGGTGTTCTTAGATTGGAAGGCTTATAAATTATTAAGGAATCAAGAA
>JANVCL010000214.1:7791054-7812552 GCA_026546855.1 Erythroxylum incrassatum | reverse complement strand
TTACACATGATAGGAATCTCATTATCATGATCTCATCATGATTTCCTCCCTGCTATGTTTTGTATCAAGGACTTCATTAAATCAATTTAAGATCAGCATCAATTCATAAATGTATGAGCATCGAAATAATGAAAAATGTCTTTATTAATCATAAAATGATTTGTACAATAAGTGCTAAAAGTGGTAGCCTTTAGAGAACTTCTCTAACAATAGTAACCTAGTTGAGTAACCAAAGGTATTCACGACAAGGTGTTTACTCTCATGTTAAAAGGCTAGGTAACTATTCAAACAAGTTTTTAACTACTTTTAAAATGTTTAAATTTAGTGTTTTATTGTTAACAAAGGGTATGAAAGTCTTAATAGGTTTTAACATTTTTCTTATATAAGTTCACTTTATGCATTAAGTGGCATGGTGTAAATTGAGTTAAAATTTGAAAAATTATGGATTGAATAGTTGAGAGTAATGAAATTGATTTGCTTAAGGGCTAGCAAATGCTTAAGTGCAAGGGAGTTTGATAAATGCTAAATAGACTATATTTCTAATCCAATTGTTAATGCATTTTGCTTGTTCATTTAAGAGTTTCTTATTGTTTATGGTACTTATCTTGTTTCTATAGTGTTTTTAGGTGTTATTAGCCTTTATAGATAAAAAATGAGAAGAATTAGGGTGAAATCGAGAAAGAAAATGGAATAATTGAAGTTATTTTGGTGAGAGCCCATGTAAGTCAATATGATCGTATGAGTGCTCGCATAGCTCTCTACGAACATGTTTTGTCTCAATTTTCGAAGATTGAAGCAAGATTGAGGGACACAATTATACACATTACCGTGTGGGTAACCGTGTTCATTCCGTAAATCTTAAATTTAAGCTACAAATAGATAAAACTAAGAGGAAGTACAAAAAAAGTCTATAAAAGCTAGGGAAAGGATATATTAACAACAAATAGAATGATAGAAAGAATGAAGAACAAGAAAGGAAACATAATTGGAGTGAATTTTTATCGATATAAAGTGGATTTTATGAAGAGTAAAGGGAATTTCAACATGGTACTTTTAGTTTACTATTTTCCCTTTAGTCTTGATATTATCATTATAAGCTACAGTTTTGTTGGTACTTGTATTAAATGAACCCTAGGATAGACCTTGTATTTATTTTACTTTAAATAAATTCATTCTTTAGTTTCATTAAGATTCAATTATGTGTTCTTAATTATTCTTGAATTAATATTGCTAGCATATTATTTCATATAATTGAGATTGAAAATTCCTTTTGTATAAATAGACTTACCATAATTGAAAGGAGATGCATGCAATCTTAGAGATAGGGCAACATAAATCCTCTAGATTAGGGTCAAGCCTAATAGTAAAATTCACGAATCGATTAATGCAATCTTAGGATTTTAATTAGAAAGAGATTTCAGTTAATCAATTGATGGTTAACTGTTAATAGCCTTGACAACGATATTAACATAAGATAGGAATTTTCACAACCCAATAACCTATAAATTAAATTGAGCAGTGAAATCATGATTACATGAAAAATCTTAGTAGGATTTGAAATTCAGTTACCATTATTATCCTTAATTATTTCTTAGTTTAATCTTCATTCTAGTTAGTTAATTGTATTGATCTATTTTAGTTTATTGTTTTAATTTTGCATTTAATTAATCTTAAACACTATAATTTGCTAGGCTAAATAATAGAAAGATGGTAAATATTAGTAATTCTAGTCCTCATGGGATCGATCGTACTTACCACTGCTAGCAGTAGCTACACCATACACTTGTGATTTAAATAATAAAATTGTAAATCATTTATGTTATATCCGATAACTATTAACTGAGTTATCCTTGATTAGAACAGATCATAAGTAGTATCAAAACGTATCAATCTTTATATGAGATAACTTTGAAAATCTCAAGTCAATGGATCACTTATACAATCATCAAAATGAGAATTTTCATACACATACATGTAATGCTTCGAATGGATTTCTCATATAGGTTTCATACACATATATGTAATGCTTTAAATGGATTTCTCATACAGGATCAATTCAGTGAACATATTTTTTATCAATCACCCACATGATTGTTTAAGTACCTATATACTATAATCTACAAGATTGACTACTTCTTTCATAAAGAAAAAATAATAGTGCTAGTCATTTTACGTTTTATTGATATTCTCAATAAAATAATGACTAAAAATAATTTAGGGATAATATATAAATACAATATGAATCTCATAATTGTGATCAATATATGACCAATATATATATATATATATGGATATGGCAGTGGGCCAAATCGGGCCCAAGTGACCCTTCTCTTTCAAGCTCGGGCCCTATCCAAGGGCCAACTGACCTGGGGCTACCTAGCCCAACCAGACACAAAATTATTATTTTTGTATAAAAGGATTTCAAAACGGCATTTTTTTATGTTATCTATAGGGCTTCCAGTCAGGCCCACAAAATCGAACCTTAGGGTTCTGACCCGTTGACCTTAGGTTGGGCCAAACTGTCATCCCTGTATATATATATATAAAGATTTAGGATTCATATAAATAAATAAACATTAAAAGACATGACCTCCTTTTTAGTCTCATTTATTTTAAAAATATTTTTATTATTTTCAAAATATGTTATTTTAAAACTGAACCTTCTGTTGCGTGTTTATTAAAAATTCTATTACCGTAGACAGTAATGTGATTTACGAGTGTGAGAGTCTTTTTTTATATAAAATGTAATGAATTAAGCCTTAAAGGCATTCAATAGTTTTACTCAAGTTATTAAATAAGTTTGACAGAGTTTCTAGAATTCACGAAGAGCCCAAAAAAGTAACGACCATAGTGTTTGTGAGTTAGTTTAACATGCTTAAACTTTCCATGTTCGAGATCAATATTTAGTGTTAAGGGAGGTAAGCTTGTGAAGACTGAAGTATTCTCTGATCTGCAAACATAGCCAGTGGAGGAATTGTTCCTTGGTTGAGCCTTTGTTCTGAAATATTTGAAGATTCCTCTCATCCTAAATTGCTTTGACAAGTAAGGATAGCGCTATGCAAAAGCTCCATTTTTCCAGGGTCATCCTTGCATACAAATTGGTTACACCAAGAGATAAACGAGCTCCAGTTGCCGGGTACACATAGTAGATGAAATTGTTGTAGGATCATTTACCAACTAGAATTTACAAAATCATAGTTGAAAAATAGGTGTTCCTGGCTTTCCTCTGCCCTTCGACATAGTATGCATTGGTTTGGTACGTATAGGAAGGTCTTCAACTTATCGACCATAGGTAGACAAAGATACATAGCTAACCACAAAATAAAAGTCGCTCGTGGGTGGAAGTGTTTTACCCATATCACTCGAGTCTAAAGAAGAACACAGTGCTGTCTCTAAAGAAATTCACGACATGTTTTAGTAGAAAAACTCCCATTTCGAGATAGCTGGCAGATAATTCTGTCCTCTCCTTCATATAGATTGGTTTGAAGTAATGCCTGGTAAATGGAGGGGGCACTGCTTGATATTCGAATAAATTCCTATCACCGAGAGCCTGAGCCACAGTTATCTCTGGAGGCAGAACGGTTCCGAGTCTCTCCATTCCCATCAGATTGTATAGGGGACCACAAGACAGCCAACTATCGAAGTAGAAATGCGTTGTGGTGCCATCGTCAAGAAGGGTGAAAAATTCTTGCCTCATAAGTTCACATGTGCTTAGGATGGCTCTCCATGTGGATGAGTGGGCGGGCTTGCTTTTAAGACTCCATATGCTTCTACCCTTGATGAAGATACTATGCATCCATTGACACCAAAGAGCTTGTTTATCCATCATCAGCCTCCATAATCGTTTGGCCAACATCGCAGTATTTAGCAGTTTCAAGGAGATGACGCCGAGGCCTCCCTTGTCTTTAGGTAGACAGATAGACTTCCATTGCATTCTGGCCCGCTTGATAGAGTCTTCAGCATCGTTCCGTAAAAAGTTTTTGAATAGCCTCTCAATAGTTTTGATAAATTTTGTAGGGATGACTAGATGTTCAGCCCAAAATATATTGATAGAGTTAAAACAGAAGAGATGAGTTGCAATTTTCCTGCTATTGCTAGAGTTTTGGTGCTCCAGTTGTTAATTCTTCTCTTGATCTTTTCAACCAGCAAATGGAAATCGACAATAGTGGGGTTTTAGCTAGTTATAGGGATGCCAAGGTACACCATTGGGAGGGATTGATGACTGAAACTAGTGATAAGAGTGTAGCTTTTGTGTACTCCCCAAAGCAGTTCTGGACAAGAAAAAGCTACACTTTGTAGAATTAACCTCCAACCTCAAGAGCTTATAAAAGATTTGGGGTGCTTTCACCAGGGTCGAGATTGAGAGCGGATCAGGTTTAGATAGTAGGAACAGGTCGTCGGCAAAGCTAAGGTTGATAATCTTCTGATTATTGCATTTAGAGTAATATTGGAAAGCTTTAATGCGGGCGACTACAGCCTTTAAAGTTTTGTTAAACACTTCCATAACAAGAGCGAAAAGATATGGTGATAGGACCTTGGCAAAACCCCTTGGAGCTTTTAATGTGCTAATTAGGTTGTCCATTCAGGAGGATTTTCAAGGTAGGAGTAGTTATGCATTCAACTATCCATTGAATAAAGGTTTGAGAAAAGTTCATAGCTACTAGTGCATTAAGAAGGACTTGCCAATCAACATTATCTAAAGCTTTCCAGATGTCTATACTGAGGAAACAATTCTTCCTACCCTTCATAGATCCATAGGATTTAGTAAGTTCCTACAGGAGGAGTATGTTATCACCCATAATACAACCTGAAATGACGGCCCCCCGTAATAAATCAATATAATTAGCAAAAACCTTCTTCAACCTTTGCGCCAGCACCTTTGCGATGATTTTGTAGACGGTGTTACAGCAAGATATGAGCCTAAAGTCAGAGAAGGTGACAAGAATTTGAGACGACAGTCTCGTAATGAACCAACCAATGTATATATCTTCATATGTCTTAATTTGAACCTCATCCAGTATTGAAGGATGAGAAAGTTTTTAAATCACTATCTTTTATAGTGTGTTGAGAGAAAAAATTAGAAGTACTCTCATATGAAATATTCACAAGGACCCGTTTGACCAATTTTAGATTTTTGTTTCAATTTCAAAGTTTATAAAATTTTGTTTTGTTGATTTTTTAATCTATCCTAAAAACTATTTCATTTTTTTAATAATATGGTTCACTATCAATTAAATATATATAATTTTGTTGATAATATTTATGGTTAATATAATTTAATTATTACTTTTATCTAACAGTTACCTCAAGATGTTTGTGAGTGGAAATGATTCTTGCAAAAAACTAAAAGCTAGCTAGAATGACAAATCGTTAAGAAATAGCTTTATCATGACCATCTATACTTCGATTATCTATGTCATCAATCACTATCATCACTACGTAACAGCCGCATCTCATGACTAATCTCATCCAAGCCCTTCCCCTTTAGGAGAGTCAAGGTTGAGAAATAAATAACATGATAATCATCGGCCTGTTGCCTACGGAATTTTGGCGACAATCATATATAAAAGGTGATCATCTGCATCTTGTCTAGTGAGTACTGTTTACAATCCTGTTATGTACCAAGCAATTGGGTCAACAGCAGAAGGCTTTCAGAAATTGTCCGTTCAACATTCAGACAACCAAATCATCAAAAGAATGGAACTTGAACAGTACAGATTGAACCACACAAACATCAGCAAGGACATCTAAATCCACTAGAAGATTTGTTTTCCACCAGCATAGAGTACGTTAGCGTAGGAAAAATTGCATGGCGTATACTGTTTCACAATACAATAAGATCATAATTCCCGTATCCAAAACGTACACATGCTAAAAGATTCCCATTGGAGATGAACACATATGATGACAACATAGTCCTAACTACTACTATTGCATATTTTCCTTAGCGAAAACAACTTTTTCATCAGTACTGTCTCCAACGTCTTTCCCATACTAATCCCTTTTGATAAACAGAAGTCTTCTCGAGAAGACCCTACCTCCGTGCAAAAATTTATACCAAGTGGTCTCCGATTGTATGTTTCTATGCGTGTACGTGGCCTTCAACACGGAATTGAAAGAGAGAATATGATTCCCAAAAATCACTTCTCCAAGACAACTTTTCATCTATGATGACTACGAGCTACTGAAAGTCGTAAAATCTGAAGCACTGAGAATTATTTAGATGATTGCATGCAATCTTTGCCGGTAGGAATAGGCATCCAACGAAAGCAAGAGAATGCTATTCACGAGGTGGCATTTACAATTTTTATTTGCCTTTTTCTCCTATTACTTGAGATACCATAATCAAGCTGATTAAAGCTCATTACTTAGCTGCATTTTTATTCTCTGGAGCCTGAGAATCATTTCCAGAAGATGACCCATCTCCTGCTGGCAGAAAAGACCATGCCAATGCTGCAGTACCAAGGGTAACAGCAGCAGCAATTGAGCCCCAAATCCAAACCCGCCTCCTTTTCCTCAACTGTCTATTACGCCTTGCCACCTCTAAACAATAAAGGAGAAAATTATGATCTGAAATAATGGCATGCTACCTACTAGGGCCATAAATAATTGATATTGAAAAGGGAACTAAACACCCCATAACCAAACCTTAAACAAACCAATATCAAGCCAAAAAAAGATCAACCAAAAGATATTAAGGAATAGAAGCCTCACCAACAACTTCTTGGTTCCTCTGTGACATTTCTCGATTTACAGCCTCATAATATTGAAGTCGATCTGACAAGCGAGCAATCTCAAAATTCTTCGCCTCAATCTGTGCTTCCAACTCTATCTGTACCTCTGCTTTTGCAATACCCCTTCCAACAGATTCTGATACAAAGCGAGCAACATAAACCTCTTGGCACAGCTGTTCAATGGGATTGGTATCTAACTGCTGCAAGCCATCTTCTGAAGAAATTGGGCATTCAGGAAGCGTCAACCCCACAAGGGACAATTGTTCCCTTGTCCTCTCCCAATGGCTTTCCATATTATTGAGAGCTTCTTCCGCTTGCTTACGCTTCTCTATCTCCATCAACAAATTAAATCTAATCCCATGCAATTCAGCTTCAATGTCACCAAGAGAAAGTCGTGGCCCAGCTTCAGGTGATAGTTCTACCAATAGAATACAAGTATAACGAGTAAGTTTTTACTGTTGACTCACTTCAGGTGATAGTTCTACCAATAGAACATAAAAAGAGTAAGTTATTACTGTTGACTCGTTGAAAAGGTTTATTCACTAATATTTGCACATACATGAGAATATTGTATGAAAGGCAACTAATAATTGTTATTTTAAAATAACATAGAAAAGACGTCATTCAATAACAATATCCGTTTTTCATGTCTCACAGCCCTCACTCATTGGGAGTACATCAAATATAATGGTTTACCTTCCCAAGCATCGAAGAACTCTCCTGTTGGTGTTGGAGCAATAGGTTTCATAGAACTTACAGCCCCAGTGTTGTCCTCAAAATCAGTGCTACTAGTATAACTCATAGACTCCTGTGGATCATAGAAATCATCAGTCTCACTATCTCTTTCAAATGCAACATGTCTTAGCACATCCTTTTCACGAGCCAAACCATCCTTCCTATCACTGCAAACATGTTTGCCATTACAGCTTTCAGAGTCAATATCATGATTGACAGATATATGATTCTCTTCAGCAGGATGGACACCCTTAGCATGCTCTTCTGAAGTGGAACCATTGGTGACACCATTCATAGGGACACCATTAGTATCAGAAATGGTAAAAGTAACAGAAGGACTATCCGTAGACTCTACAGCCTTAATTCCTGCATTATTTGAATCAGCATTAACCTCATCTTTATCTGTTATCTTTCCCCGTGAAGCCACATCATCCTCAGAAAAGCTCTTCAAAAGACGCGGCCCACGCCTCTTGTGATTTATAATGTATGGTGAAGGAGGAAATGAAGATGGTGAATCAGGAACTGGAGTTGCTTCAGGAGTGGCATAGAGTGCTGGTGATATTTGAGGACGATTAACTTTCCTCTCTATGTTTGATGTGCTCTTTCTTCTCTCCAGGTTTGAATTAGATATGGAAGGCTTTTTGCTGGGAAGTGTATTTGTTCTTGGAGGACGATTCGAACTAGGAACAGTCTTGTCAACAGATTTAGAAGCTCCAGGTTCCAGCAACCTATCCAAAGCTATAGCATTAAACGTTGGCATGGCTCTGCATTGCAAAAAGCAAAATAAAATTAATCAACATGATTCATAAAAGGAACATGCATCATCTGTAAAAGTTCAACAAAAGATAAAATCAAAGAGTAAATACGCTTACTCTGCAGTTTAAGAGTACTCTTCAATAGAAACCCACGTAAAGTAAATTAAGCAATTCCTTAAGTTAAAAACTAATGCTGAAGACAACAATCTATGGTCCTAAAATTGAGATATCATTATCAAAGTTGAATGATCTTACTTGAAAAACTAAACAATGCTCAACATCCGTACCCATGTAAATAGTCAAATAGAAGCATGTGCTTGCTATAATCCTCAACAGAAGGAATTGTAAAAGAAGAAATTTTTAATCCACACGTAAATCAACTATAAACAAAATTTAAAAACTCTGCTCCTAACACAGACAATTTTTAATGAAAATATATCAAAGTAACACAATCAAGTAAAAACTCGTTACGAGAACCCAAAATTCTCATAGATTGGGCTATTTAATTTTATCTAGCTCCTAAGTACAGAATCTTCTGATAAGCGTTTAAATTCAAAAGCCAATCCCAAACTCACCCTACCTTAGCAACCATTAGACCAAAAGAACCAGAGAAAAGAAATTAGGGATTAGATATTAAAACCCTAGCTTATCGATTCGGAGCCCAACCAAAACGTCTCCTCTGCGTAAATTGCACGCGAACTCTCCCTCTCTCAAGCCGTTTTGTTGGCTTCGAAAATCTAAATAGCTAAGCTTGAAACTTAAAACAACAAACACACAAACGAAGCAACTACAAATCATAAATTTCTCAATGAACGGAAAACAAAATCCAGAATAAAAGATTCCAAATTCAATACTTCAAACAAAACCATAAAAAAATAGGGTCAAATTCCTCAACAAAATTCAACCAACAAAAAGAAAAAAGAGGAACTTCATCAACTATTGACAGCAACCAAATAGAATCATCAGAAAAAAAATAAGGGGAGATTACATAATTACCTAGAAGAAACAGAAACCACTGAGGGGGGGAGGAAACAAACAAAAAGAAAGAGATCCTCCAAGCAAAGATGAAGCAAAAAATTATTCTACAATATCCTTATTCAAGAAAGCGCGAGACCATCGACCACTCGACACCTTCACCCACAACAGTCCGCCCCTATATTTCTCCGCAAATATGTGAATTGAATTTTCATTCCCTTTGAAACATCGCCCACCTTGACCTGACCCACTCCCGAAGCATAAAAATTTAAAATTTTTGGTTGCTCTTAGGGCTGACGTGTGAGTAAAGTCATAGAAAGTGGGTGTGAATGAGCAATTCTGGAATCTCCAGGGGTTGAAAGGCTAAATGTGGGATTATAGTGGGACCTCCTCCAAGGTGCGTGGAGATGTTACAGAACAGTTACGTTTCAAATCCCACCTGGGACAGTGTGCCCCTTTTGGAAGTTATAACGGATTATTTTTCTTCTCATTATGACGTTCTTTCTCTTTCCTTCCTTTGTTATAATTATATATATATATAACATCGTAAGCATTCTTGTAACCTAGCCTTAAATGATACTAATCCTTTTATTCAAATACGTTGCTTCTTATTCTTAATATAAGAATATATGGGTCAATAGTCTATTTCTTTTCATGGTTGGATCAGTCGTGTTAAGTCCAGGTTTAACTCTAAAATGACATGTAAGCCGATCAACCCATTCCTAAGATAATACGTTAAGTCCGTCAGGTATTTACTATATAAGCTCACCACTTTATCATGATGCAGATACGACTCTAAAACCTTAATACCCTCTATTCACAGCTAAAAATTTTACAACAAAAGAACTGATTTAAGCATCGTAGGGGTCGTTCGGTGATGCCTTATTATTTTTGCAGTTATTTTCTAGCTAGAGTTAATTGAATTCATGGATCTAAACAACAGTGTCCAACCTCAACAAAATCAGACTGAACCATTTTATTATTTTACCTTTTCAAATTTTGCAATTCAACAAAATTTTAGTTATGTGTTAATAACAGTTAATGGACACAACAATACGTGAATCTTACTTTGTAATAATTCGATGGTATCCGATTTATGTTTCCTAATGTTAGAAATGTTCAATTTTAAAGACAATTATTTTTCTGATGTTTGCAATTGAAAAAAATGGAAGTAAAACTAAAAATAGATTAGAAGACGAAAAACAAAGTCAAAGACGAGGTGCCTAGTCAAACGGTGTTGTCGTTGAAAGATTCTGGCCAATAAGAAGCAACAAGAGCTGACATCTAGAATCTCTTACAGGCTAGACGTGGCATAAGCGTTACCTAATCATACTCTTCATAGTTTGCATAATTGACTTGCTTTTATTTAACACCGATTCCTATCTCTCTTGCCAAAAAGTCAAGATTTCTCTATAATTTTTATAAGAAAGTTCTAATTTTGAGAAACAAAACGGTGATGTAAATTGACTTTCAGTACTTCAACCAAATTTTTTTTTCCTACTTCTATTCTCTAATTTTTACTTGAAAATTCACTATGTTCTTTTTTTTAAGTAAATAAAAACCTTTCATGCAATATCTTCTTTGTCACAAATTAAGAGTAACTCTTTACAAATTTTATTCAAGATTAAAAGGAATTCTTACATTGTGTATCTCAGCAATTTTCTTAGTTGCTACACTAGCACAACTATATACGACTCAAAACGTATCTTTCTTACTCATACTAGTAAACTAAGATTTAATATATATTATGCCACAAACACATTTACTCAAATGCTCTATCTAGCTTCTTAAAGTTCTTGTCAACTTTTTAATAAGCCAAAGGTTCTTTCTATAACTCAATTGTAGTACATTTATGCCTAAAACTAACTCAAATAATTGTTAGACATACAAATTAATTGTTATAACAACTAATCTTTTGGCACATTTGACTAGTCGAACACCCACCTACAGCTAGCTAGTTGACCATTGATTAACCCATTGGCTAGTCAATCGTCTAGTCAATTGAACAATACACATTCTATAACTTTTCGTCACTTTATTCGGTTAGCAAAATTTTTACAAAAATCAAGTTGAAAACTTTAATTCTTAAGTCTTTTCAAAGATAAAATACACCTTTTTGAAAAAAAATTAATTCAAAATCATTCCAAAAGTTTGTTTAAAGATCAAAAGATTTGCTTTAGAAATTAAAACATTTTTCTCTTAATTGTAGAAGAACTTATGCATTATGTCATATGTATAAATAATCATACAATGATTGAGCTCCTAATTTATTGAAATGACCAAGGTAAGGTTATATCGAGGATTTCAAAGATTTGCTTAAATGTCAATTTGATATATTCCTTCTTGTTTTGGGGTCTTCACCTTAAAACCCTTTAACTTAAATTTGTGCTCCACTTTGATTATTTTCTTCATTCTTTTGTTGCTTATTTATTTAACTATTGCTCACTTTGTCTTTCTATTAAACTACATTTTTCACACATTAGTTAATTTCATTGTAATAAAGCTATTAATATCACAAAAAGTAAATTTACTAATAATAATATATTTTGTTATCATAAAAAAGCATAGGTTATGACCTCATATGATCCAACAATCGTCCTTTTTTCTGATGATGAAATATTTGGTGATACTAAGAAAAATAAATGACAATGAGTAAATCTCTCCATGTTAAACCAATATATAATATATGATCCACCTTGTGCATTATGGATGATCAGGTCTTAATATCATCATTCTCTCCTTATTTTTATCAATATAAAAATGGTATACGATATATAAATATATAAGCATCATCATTCTCTCCATATTTTTATCAATATAAAAATGGTATACGATATATAAATATATAAGAATCAAAAAGGAAAAAGAATTTATTCCCCCCTCTTTTCAAAAACTCTATTATATAGGTAAAGCATACATGCCAAGTTCTATTAAGTAAATGCAAATTTTTAGAAAACATATGTACTAATTTAAAGATCAATATATCTTTCTTTTCAAATATATGCAGCAATGTTTTCTTCCCCTAAACATGTGTGTCAATTCAATATGCTTAAATGTTATTAATATAAGAGCAACTATATGCCTTTTTATGTACTGTTAATGGTTACCTCCTTTTCTTTCTTACATAGTTCAACAATTGGTCTTAATACCAATCTTTTTTACTTGGCTCATGTTAGGTGATTTTTCTTTTGAAATTAATTGTTGAAGATACGGTTGTTATTCATCATCATCATCATCACACTCAGTCTGAAGTTCCGCAATGAAGTAAGGTCTAGGGAGGTCTAATAGTATGCAGCCTTACCCCTACATAGTAGAGAGGTTGTTTCTAGTAGACCTACATGTAAATGTGACAATAAAAGAGTGATGCAGGTTAAAGAATAAATAAGTAAAACGGTTGTTATTCCTCATTTAAAATTGGGATAAAATTGTTCATATTCATTTAACAACACTTCATATTAACTTATACGGCAAAAAATCAATATGTTTTAAGTACCCATAACGTGTATGAAACATGCACATATTCTATTAAGTATTTTGATTGATTTTAATGTTAAATAATTACCTTAATTTAATTATTTTTTGATATATTTTCAAGTAACACCACCTGGACCTTGGATGATATTACTCATGAATTAAAGGTAATTCTAAGTAATAAAATGAAAAAATTCATAATTATTGGAGAAAAGTGATTTGGTTCATGCTCGTGTGTTAACTTGTACCCTAAAAAGATCAGGTAGAATAAGTGACACATTCTAAACAACATTTATATAGGAGACTATATACAAGTTTGAGATAAAACAATGAGATACATAGTCAAAAGACATGATTATGCCAATGGTTATGTTTATCATCTAGAGAAATCACTAATGGCCACAATTTACGCTAAAATCTTGAAATAGACCATATCCTAGTCAAAATAAAATGTATTTAAGGGAAAATTCCTAATTTTATGAGACTTTTAACCATCTGTTAGAGAAAAAACACATATAAGAAACATCTCTTTCTCTTTAAAAGCTAGGATTTGTCATTAAGAGGCTTCTCCAATCTTTTAGTAATTAATTTTAAGATGTATTTTGCTAGAGAATCAAGATCTAGACATCATGTCAATTGATCAGGCTAGCGGTAGACTTAGGGAATTCATCTAGATTGATTTCTACTATGGCTTCTTTTTTTCATGTCTTTTGATTTTGTTCTTTTGAATATATTTTATGGCTAAATACTTTTCTTCTATATTTGGATAGGGAAAAAACTAGTGATTATTTTTATAAGGATTGATTTTTTTTAATTAACAATAGAGGATTTATTATGTGAGTTATCTATATTGGTCTTAATGATAATCTATTCATATCATTGTTTAAATATGATCTTAATTCACTTATGATTAACAACAAAAAGTCTACTTGTGAGTGGATTATGGTTTAAGTAAGGGGGTTGAATGGGGTACTTAAGTGATCTTTTTGATATTATAGTGAAGCGTCTGATAGGATTTTGTATAGCATAATTCATTGGAAAGAGTGTTAGCAATGTTCAGGTAAGAGTTAACGAACTAAAGAGTAGATAGTTGAGTTAACCAACTAAAGAGTAGATAGTTGTACCTTGAGAAAGTGCAATTTCAGTTTTAGGAAGTCATGTCAGTCTAAAGAATATATCTAATCTAAATTAATTAAAGGACATATTCTAAAGAACTTAACATTTTGGAAATTTTTTAGTTCAGTGTCCAAACTTTTAAAATTTTCAATTAAGTGACTAACTTTTTATAACCTTAACAATTTAGTTCAAAACATTAGTTCTATTAGTACTTTGCTAATTTGGCTAACGATATCCTTTTTATGACATATAGGCATCGACGTGGAAAATTAATTCCCAACTAATCATTTATGTCGACTAAAACATCTAACCTATAACTTCTTTTGCATATTATGTTAGGTATTTTAGACCATGTGAATGATTAGTTGACAATCAATTTTCCATGTGGATTCCTACATGTCATTGACAAAAGAGGTTTCGTTAGCCATATTAGCAAAATATTAACAAAATTAATATTTTGAACTGAGTTGTTAAGGTTATAAAAAGTTGGTTGCTTAATTGATGATTTTAAATGTTTGTACATTGAATTGAAAAAAAACCCAAAAGGTTGAGTACTTTAGAATTTGTTATTCTTTAATTAAATTAGAAATGAAAGGTGCTACTAGGGGATCTACTCATATAAGTATAGTTATTTGATTACATTCTCCTTTGCTTAATTTCATCATTTTTTCTTAGATATTATGTAGGTTATATTTATTTTATTTTTCATCCAATTATCAGTAAAACCATCTTTTTATTTATAATCTTTAGGTTAGTTAGTAGTGTCACTATATTTAATATTTTTCATATGATTTGACCATGCTTATGAATATATTGCTTATCAATGATGTGTGCATTGGCCTAATTAGTGGGTGATTAATTTGTAAAAGGAGAAACTTGTAGCATTAGTATAAGAGTGCATTTTGACACAGACCCACAAACCCACACAAACTTAGGTCCTTAGGGATTAACTCTTAGAACTTTTTCAATCGATATTCTTCTATATCTAATTAATGAACATTGCTTCAAAGAGAAATTTTTATGGATATTTCTAAAATCACCGCAAAGATAACTTATCAGATAATGAGAATTAAAAGTGTTATTTCATGTAAGAAAGATATGCATTTTCAGGTCTTCTTTAGATGAATGTGTGGTAGAGGGGTTCTCCTTTGAATATGTGAGGAAATAAAAGCTCTCCATGTATAACAAAATTTTGAGGTCTATATTATGCACATATCTGTTACAAGCCTTTGTTTTTAAAATTTTTGCCTATTTTTATCTTAAGTGTTATACTTTATACGTTTGGAAAGTGAACTATAAATAAATGCATGTAATTTCCCTTTTTCTTGACACTTAGAGGATGATCGATGAGCATATAATTCTTTTACATATTTAGAAGATTCAACATGCTCATGTGATTATTTAGGAATATTGATGTAAACCAACTTAGGAATAAATCCTAAAGAATCCACTAACAAGTTTGAACCACACTAAGAAACCTAACTCAAATATCAAAAGAACTAACCCATAAACTATAAAGAATTAAGAACTAAGTTTATAAAATATTTGGAATGTTAAAAGGAAATTTTTTTATAAGTTTGAAGTTTATAAAGAATAAGAAAAAGAATTACCCAAATCTCTCAACAAATAAAGATATAAAAGACTAACTAAAACTATGTAGAAGCACTCCTTAAATACAATATAAAAAGTAGGATTTTAGTAGTGGAAAAAATCTAAGACATGATTATGTTCTAGGTCATATTTTTACAAAAAACTTTGGTGTTAGTAGACATTTTTTAGGGCACAATTGTGTTATATACTTCACTTTTTGTGAAAATGTTAGCGTAAATTAACATGAGCTCTGGTCTTGTTATACTTGTACTCATGTTTTATTAACTTGACTCCTAGGAGTTACATAAGCTAGCGCATGACTGTGTTTAGGGTGTTTTCTTTACTAGAACTTAAACTCTTATATCTAGATAGAGGCACGTATATGAGATTGTATATAATTTTTGCATGTCTATGGAGGAACATAGGTTGAGACATGGTTGTGTCTAAGGTTATGTTTAGCCAAAGAAGAATCTTAAGCCTCTAAATCTTCACCAACGCCTGCCGTTATAATTAATCTAAGCTTTTATATAACAGATCTTATGTTTGGCTAGTCATGATAACATCGTCCCCTTATTTTTTTAAAAAATTCATCCTTAAATCTTTTTCTAAATAAAAATTAGAAGAAGCTTCTTTATATAAAGGTATAATAATAGATTTGTTAGTATAAAAATAACTCCTTTTGTGTAACAACTCACTTGTTTTTCATTTTTCTCTCCATTAACTCTTTTACTTTTGAACCCTTACTCTCACTCTTTTATTCTTCATTTACCCTCTTTAACTTAGTTGGTCCCAATATATCTATTTAAGTGTTAAAAATTATAAGAGTAAGTGACTTTTTATCTTTCATGGTGGTATACTAATTCTTGAAACCATCATGTACAAGTCTTGTATTATATTATTATGGCCTCCCCAAAAGTAAGTGACTAAATTATATAGGTACCACATCATAAAGTGTCTTGTGCTTATGCTTTATAATAAAGAAAGAAACTAGACTTGATTATTCACCTTGATCTCTCTAAAGTCATTAAGTCACTAAATCTTGTATAGCTTTGGATGCTTTAAGTAGGTAAACTTAATTTTGCTATAAGAGTAGAGCTAGTTACATTATTACAACATCTTGAATCAATAATCTTATTGTCTATTGTTTTGATGTTAATTATTGGTGCCAGATAGTGAATTATGTGTTTTCACTTTTTTTTAATTTGAATACTAATGAATGATTATGAAAAATTCATGTGAAACAATTACAAAACAAATACAAGAATATTAAAAGAGAGCATGTAAAGACGGATAAAAACTAATTTATAGTGATTCGATCAAACAATTCCTAACATAAATTTACTATCCAAATTCCACTTGGAATTCACTATCTTCTTCTTTTAATGGCTGGAGAGAAATCTTCCATACAACATCTTCTTGTCACGGTGAAGAGTAATTGTTTACAAATTTTATTAAACGATAAGAGGAACCCTCATAATTTGTATATGTAAAAAGTTCTTTAATTTGTACAATAACATAACCATATACAACATAAATTCTATCTTTCTCGCTTATATCAAGGTTCAATATATGTTATACAATATAAACATTCGCTTAAATGCTCTCTCTAGGCTCTTATCAACTTTGTAGTAAGTTAAACGTTCTTTTTGTAACTCAATTTAGTCTATTTATATCCAAAATTAACTCAAATAATTTTTAGACACATAAATTAGATTTTTAAGCACACTAACACCCATTTTCGACTAATTGGTTGACCATCAATTAGCCATCAACTAGCCAATTGCATATTGCACATTTTGTAACTTCTTGTAATTTTATGTAGGTAGTCGATCCAAATCGTTACGTTAACTAAACCTTTATGCAAACTAAGTTGAAAACTTAAATTCCCAAGTCTTTTCAAACATTAAATACGCTCCTTCAATAAAAATTTGATTCAAAATCATTATAAAAGCTTCCAAAAGTTTGTTTGATCAAGAATTTTTTTTAAAATCAAAATAATTTTTCTTGATTATAAAATGATTTATGCATTATGTCATATATACACATAATCATATAATGATTGAGCCTATAATTCACAAAAATGACTAGGATAAGATACAAAAATAATTTTAGTGATTTGTTTAAATTTTGATATGCTTGATTTGTTCTTGTTCTTGGTTTTCATTTGAATTTTCTTAAAGTTCTTCGAAGTTAAATTTTTGTTCCACTTTGATTTTTTTACTATTTGATTGCTTAGTTTATTCAATTGACCCATTGTTCATTTTTTCCACCTATTAATTTAATCTTTCAGATATTGCTTAATGTAACTACTAATATCATTAAAAATAAATTTAGTAATAATATTTTATTATCATTAAAATTATAAATTATAACTTATCTTAGAAAAACAAATTCTAATATAAAAAATACATCTCATGATTTTGTATGTATATTTACCAACCACTATATACATTTTTACTCATAATTAATAGATAAATATATAAGAAAAATAATGTTATTTAAATGGTTCTGAAAGGTAATTTTTTAATAAAAATAGATTGAGATAGTAAAATATAAAGGGATGACTGATAACCATTGGTCTAATCATGAGAGGCTCCCTTTGTGTCAGTGTTGCAACAGAAGCTAAACCACAGGACAAAAAGTGTTGTTAAGTTGTTGTTTTGCATTTATTTTCTATTTAATTCTCTTTAATATATTGAAATTATTATTCAAAATTAATGGAATTGTATCATAATTGTTTGCATATGATTTTCAATACCTTAGAGATGAAATTGAAGCAAAAAGATGAAAAAAAGGAGAAAATCCGAAATTCCAAGTTTGGTAGCAATTCAGTGACTAAGCTTGGACACGTGCAAGGATAAAAAAAATTCTGCAGATCTGTTTTAAAATTTTAAATCCGAGATTTTCATCGTCTTTGAAGATCATATCGCTATCTTATCAATGGAGATCAACATCTTGAAGTGGGGGTAAGGACCATCTACTGAAGATCACGAAAGAAAGAAGAGAAAAGGGATTAAAAAAGTTTAAAAGGGGAAGAAAGTATTGTTCACGCAACTTTTGTTTTAGAGTAGATTTTTGTTTTTCTGCAGATTTTCTTTTGGGTGTTTTTGCGTTTTCTGTACTTTTTCCTTCTATATTTTTGTATTCTTTAAGAAAGACTAGGGATGGAGACTAGTTGCGTTGTTATTTCTTTGATTTCGACTTTCGTTATGAGTAGCTAAACTATTTTCTTGGTTTAGGGGAACGTTGTTATCACCTAATATGTGTGAGATGTCAATAAAGTTTGTACATTGATTAATATTGAATATTTCTTGAATTACATTTCTAATTGAATTGATCGATTTCTAGGTGCGCAACTAAGGATTGATTTGTTCAATAGCTAGATTAATTAAATATGACATTCAGTTTCGTTAATCATAAGTAGCAATTAGGATTGCCTTCTTTACGTTAGAGTTAGAAATTCTAAGAAGATATTCGCTTGATTAATTGCATGTCGTACATGTATTATCTTGCTCGTTGGTTTCATGATTCATAAAGCTATTATTCAATTGACCTACGATCGTATCTAGGTTGTTGTTTAATAAGATTGCTAGGATACATGTTTCTAGTCATTATACTTAAGAGAAAACATCCCCAATGAATGTTTATTAATGATTGAAATTTTATATCGAGGATCTATTTTAGCGTGATAACATCAGTGACCCAAAAACCAAGGTATTTCCCATTAAATTTTCAGATCTAATTATTTCTATTGATTTGCAATTTTTATCATTTGTCTTCCTTGAATTAACGTGAATTAAAAATCCCCCCTTTCGTTACTTTGTTTTGTTTTGAATTCGTGACTTCTTTACCATTAAGATTCTTCATGGGAATGATATTCACTTACCACTACGACATTAAATTGTACTAACGGAAGTGATTTCTTTTGAATTTGGTTGCAGGTGACACAATACCAGATTTTGGCGCCATTGTCAGGAGATTTTTGACAGTTTATGTACGTTACACATTCGAATCAATAAGAGAATTTGCAATATAATCCCGAGATCGAGAAGACAGATAAAAGACTGTGAAAACAGACCAAATATTAGAAAGAGATGCAGAAAATGGAAAGAATGGTAGCAAATCGCACTCTTCGCGAGCTAGCCGCACCCACGGACAGGCAACAACCCCACTACATAAACTTTCCAAATTTAGGTGATAACAATACTTTTGAATTAAAATCTGGGCTGATTCATTTATTACCTATTTTTTGGGGTTTATTGGGAGAAGATCCATATAAGCACTTAAAGGAATTCGACGTAGTTTGCATGGGAATGAAATCAATGAATGTGACAAAAGTGCAGATTAAGCTGAGAGCCTTCCCATTCTCCCTTAAAGACAATGCCCAAGATTGGCTATATTATTCATTCGGAGAAAACGTGCACACGTGGGCTGAAATGAAGAGGCTTTTTTTCGAGAAATATTTTCCAGCATCGAGAGCAGCCAATATTCGGAAAGAAATTTACGGAATTCGTTAACACACGGGAGAAACACTCTATAAGTATTGGGAGAGATTCAAGAAACTATGCACTAGCTTTCCACACCACCAAATAACCGAACAACTATTGATTCAATATTTCTATGAAGGACTCTTGCTTTCAGATAGGAGTATGATCGACGATGCAAGCGGTGGTGCTTTAGTTGATAAAACGCCGATAGTCGCAAGGCGTGAACATGGCCTCCAACACTCAATAATTCGAAATACGTATTGGGCATGGATTAAAAGGTGTGAATAAAGTTAACGTGACCACGTTGGAGAAGATATTGGATGACCTCACATCTTTGGTGCGACAATTGGAGGTCACAAAGAAAGAAGAAGCAAAGGTATGTGGCATATGTTCAATGTTAGGACATTCTACTAATTTATGCCTGATTTTATAGGAGAAAAACACAGAGCAGGTGAATGCCATGGGAGGATTTGCTAGGCCGAGTCAAAGGAAGTATGTCCCATTTTCCAACACCTATAATCCGGGGTGGCATAATCACTTGAATTTGCGATATGAGAATCCTCAAGGACAACAAATGATCACGAATTTCCAGCAGTTTAGACAACCATACATGCCTCGGCAAAATCCAAATATAACATCAAATGTAGAAGGTAAGTCCTATTTGGAAGATATAGTAAAATCTTTGGCCACTAACACTTTGACGTTTCCGCAGAGTACTGAAACAAGTATCCGAAATATTGAAAGTCAACAAAGGAACATTGATAATCAATAGAGGAATATCGAAAACCAAATAAGTCAAATGGCAACTGCCATAAATCTATTAGAAGCGCGAACTTCTGGAAATTTTCTAGCGCAACCGAAGAATAATCCTAGACAAAGTGCGGAGGCTATCACATTGTGGAGTGGTAAGGAACCACTTCCAAAAAATTCTACAAGAGAGGTAGAGGAAGAAATCATGCAAACAACACCTTCACAACCTGAATTGACGCAAAAAGAGGTGCAAAACAAGGTGATTCCACCTCCTTTTTCGAGTCGATTCGCACAAGCAAAAAAGGAAGAACAAGAGAAGGAAATTTTGGAGACTTTTCGAAAAGTTCAGGTAAACATTCCTCTCCTTGATGCAATTAAACAAATTCAACGGTATGCTAAATTCCTTAAGGAGCTTTGTACGTCAAAGAGAAAGTTAAAATTTGATGAGAAAGTGTAATTGGGAGAAAATGTTTCCGCGATTTTACAAAAGAAAAAGCTTCCACCGAAATGTCAAGATTCACGTATGTTTACTATCCCGTGCCAAATTGGTGATTTGCAAATTGAAAGATCTATGTTAGATTTAGGTGCATCCATAAATGTTATGCCATACGATGTGTATAAATCTTTAAATGTTGGACCTCTTAAAGAAACTAATGTAGTGATTTAATTAGCGGATCGCTCAAATGCTTATCCGAAAGGTGTGTTAGAAGATATATTTGTTCAAATAGGAAACATGATTTTTCGGTTGATTTTTACAATTTGCAGATGGGCACCAACGACACATCGTCCTCCACTCCAATCTTATTCGGAAGGTCATTTTTGAAAACAACTAGAACTAAAATAGATGTTCATGATGGATCTTTAACTATGGAATTTGATGGTGAC
>JANVCL010000214.1:7770922-7790954 GCA_026546855.1 Erythroxylum incrassatum | reverse complement strand
GATAGGCACATTCCTGGAAATTTAGGTTATTGGTTCATAACACAATTTCAATCCGGGTTGCATAAGAAAGCCAAACCTTTTATTCTTGGTTCCTATATCACACAATTGGCAATTAATTTGGAAGTGTTAGATCTTGATAACACTGATATAGATGTGGCTTGTGGTATAAAACCGTTGGATTTAGATTGTTTGAACAGGATGGGCATTGTGGATCTTAATCGTGGTCACATAGCTTTCACCAATCCGAACCCACGACTTTTCACACTACGAGACCAGTAGCACAAAGTCGAGCCCCACCAGATGAAACTAGTAACCATCAACAGCACAACACCGATTTAGAAGCTCGTCTCAGTAGGATCTAACAAAAAATGCATCGTTTGGAGCATAATTGGATGGCTTACTGGGAGCATGAAGGATTTCAACTGCTACATCCGCCAACACCTTGATTTCGGCACTTCCATAACAGAGAAGCTTTCTTTAACTTTTTCTTTATATTTATGCTTCTTTAACATTGAGGACAATGTTGATCTAAGTGTGGTGAAGTTTAGGAATTGGAGTTTTGTTTGTGAGTGTGACTATTTTTCGGTTTTGTGTGTGTTTATTTTCGGTTCTTGTATGTTTGTTATGCATGTGAAGCCATTAAGCTTTGTCATATTAGTTTGGATGAGATTGAGTATATGCATAAAATTAAATTGGGCTAAGTGAGTTTTGAGGTGAATTATGTTGATTGATTGCAATAACTGATTTTATAGACTTAGTCAAAATTGTGACATTTGAGTGATGAGGAATGCGTGGAATTGAAGTGAATTCTTAAGTTGAACCTGTGAGCGAAATTTGAGCCTAAATGACATCATCTTTATATCATGCTATTTCTTTGAATTGTGTGATGCTCCTCTATTCATGTTGCCTTCAGAACTTACACGGAACCGGTTTGAATTTATTTAATTACATGGGATATAGGCATGATTAAGGCTTTCCTTGTTTTAAACCCTTTAGGTTAAAAATGCCCCACTTAGTTATTTTTCCTTTACATACATTTTTTAGCCTTTACCCTTGTTTCTCAATCAATCACCTTTCATTAAAACCCAAAAACCCCATTAGCCTTACCCTATCACAAGTTGAATAAAGCATTGAGTAATTTGGGACTTTTGTTCTATATTTTATTTTGAAATACTTTTATAGGTACTTCTACTCATGTGTTTATTAAATTTCGTTGTCAGTAATTTATCTTGTTTTATTTTTTTCCTTGTGTTTAGCGTTATTTAAGTCAAAAAAATAGAAAAATCAGAAAAAGAAAGAAAAAAAGGAGAAAAGAAAAGAAAAAGGATAAAGGATAAAGCATAGTAGCATGAGTTAGTATGATTAGCTGTAACCCTTTGAGTCATGTGTTTATCTCAGAATTTTAATTTGAGTATCTATTTTACTTGATACTTTGTGAATGCTTGTAATTAACCTTTTGTCATTTTTACCTCACCTGTGAACCTAGCCCCATTAGAACCCTGAATAAAATCCTTATGATCTATTAGCTCATGTGATCTGAATGAATGATAATTGGTATAATCGTAAGCTTATGGTAGTGCAATATGTTAGAAAGAGATTTGAGAGAAACACTTTTCCCTCGAACACTTGAGTGTAAGAGCAATATCCGTGAAAATAATTCATCTTGATTTCATATTTTCTTTTGAACAAAGATGTCTTATTTTGACTTTGTTTATTTGCATTGGTGAAAAGTGATTATGATATGTGTTGCAACTTAAGTCTTGCTGGCCCAAGTTAATGGATTGTGTACACTTAATCTTATGAAGGATGAATTGATGGAGTGTAGTGGTTTGACATGTTTGCTCAAGGATGAGCAAAGGTTAGGTGTGGGGAAATTTGTTAAGTTGTTGTTTTGTGTTTATTTTCTATTTAATTATCTTTAATGTGTTGAAATTATTATTCAAAATTAATGGAATTGTATTATAATTGTTTTCAGATGATTTTCAACACCTTAGAGATGAAATTGAAGCAAAAAGATGCAAAAGAAATGAAGAAAATCCGAAATTCCTAGTTTGGTAGCAATTCAATGACTAAGCGTGGGCACGTGCAAGGATAAAAAAATTGTGCAGATTTGTTTTAAAAATTTAAATCCAAGATTTTCATAATCTTTGAAAATCATATCGCTATCTTATCAATGGAGATCAGCATCTTGAAGTGGGGATAAGGACTATCTACTGAAGATCACGAAAGAAGAGAAGAGAAGAGGGATCGGAAAAGTTTAAAAGGGGAAGAAAGTATTGTTCACGCAACTTTTGTTTTGGAGTAGATTTTCGTTTTTCTGCAGATTTTCTCTCGAGTGTTTTTGCATTTTCTACACTTTTTCATTCTATATTTTCGTATTCTTTAAGAAAGATCAAGGATGGAGACTTGTTGCGTTTTTATTTCTTTGATTTCGACTTTCGTTATGAGTAGCTAAACTATTTTCTTGATTTAGAGGAACCTTGTTATCACCTAATATGTCTGAGATGTCAATAAAGTTTGTTTATTGATGAATATTGAATATTTTCTGCATTACATTTCTAATTGAATTGATTGATTTCTAGGTACGCAACTAGGGATTGATTTGTTCAATAGATAGATTAATAAAATATGACGTTCAGTTTCATTAATCACAAGTAACAATTAAGATTGCTTTCTTTACATTAGAGTGGGAAATTCTAAGAAAATATTCTCTTGATTAATTGCATGTCGTACATGTATTATCTTGCTCGTTGGTTTCTTGATTCGTAAAGCTATTATTTAATTGAACCTACGATCATATCTAGGTTGTTGTTTAATAAGATTGCTAGGATACATATTTCTAGTCATTACACTTAAGAGGAAACATCTCCAATGAATGTTTATTAATGATTGAAATTTTATATCGAGGATCCATTTTAGTGTGATAACATCAATGACCCGAAAAGTAAGGTTTTTATCGTTAAATTTTCAAATCTAATTATTTCTATTGATTTGCGATTTTTATCATTTTTCTTCCTTGAATTAACGTGAATTGAAAACCCTCCTTCTTTCGTTACTTTATTTTTGTTCGAAGTCGTAACTCCTTTACCATTAAGATTCTTCGTGGGAACGATATCAACTTACCACTATTACATTAAATTATATTAACGAAAGTGGTTTCTTTTGAATTTAGTTAGAGACGACAGCATTACCAAGTGTTTTGGCATCTATCTAAAGCTTTGTGGTACATTTTGAATCTTATTAGAAGCCAACTTCCTTGATAAAAGATACCGTTCGTTCTTTCAATGTGAAGAACACAAAGATTTAACCATGAATTAGCTTGGGACCGGCTGCTTCTACTAGGAGCATTGTAGGCATCAACGTTGAATAACCTGGTTTCTTTAATTTATTAGCACATGTTTAGAGACCAAGCAGCATGTGAAAATGAGGAATTGCATCGAGATGGTAAAGACTTTTGAGTAGTTCCAACCACAATTTTGTTGAATTACCCGTGAGAATGTAATATTGGCAGGCTTGACTTTGCAGATTTGTTAGGTGCCATTCTTTCTCGGTTGTGTGTTGTCTAGATAGGACAGCGTTTTAGGTTAGGCACCACACAAATTTTCATTTCTGGGGGGCTCTTTGCTTTCATTCAAAGATCATAATTGTCCAATCTTTACTACATCCAATGAAATAGACATAACGTGTGAATATACATATCGATTTATCTTGCAACCATATCATCCATAATTTTCTGGTAGGACCTGACACCATCTCTGAAAGGGAGTCATGGTTCATGACCATAGAGCATTAACGCATTTAAAAGATTCTGCATTACCTATGTACTCCAAGTTCTTATTAGCATTTCCAATTTACTGTATCTTGACACATCTGCCCTCTTTATCTTTGAAAACTGCTGTACTCCACTAATTCAATGAAAGTCGAACCTTCAAATTTCGTGGGAACGGGAGTACATGTTAACGAGGATAAAATTTTATTAATCTTTATCAAATTTAACTATTTTTTTCGTTAATTTTCATTTGAACTAATTTTTTTTTCTGGAGCACCTGCTGGCTAACCTAATTCAATACTAAGGCTTCATATTTAATGTGATTAATTGGATTTTTCATATGAGATTAAACATTGTAGTTGAGAGATTCATACAAAACGTCATGCATTCCACATGCTTACAACGAATCCCAGCCAAAGATTTAGTTTCATAATGCAACACTAAGCATCAAATTCCAGTCATCCAGCCTGATTAACACAGACCAAAATTACAGTAGTGTCGAGAAAAGAAGATTTAACTTACTGTTGCTGCAGCCAAATTTCAGATTTTCCTTACTCGTTCAAGTAAGAGATTAAATAATATAGATTTAGGCAAGTACACAGTACACAACTAGTTGTTTTCGTTGTGAAAAGAAAGAATAATACTAATCAAGGAAACAAAAGCAGAAGTAGGAGTGATTCTCTTTATTTATAGTGCATGACAGGTTTGTTGGAACTTAAATCCCATACACCACCTTCCTTAACATACGCCAAGTACCTTGAAAATTCTGGCTTGGCAGTTGGTTTCTTCTTGCGACCAGAGTAGAAGAGATTAAGAAGTGGGTGACTTTTTATAACCTTTTTGGATGGTTTCACTGGAGCTGGATTATTGGGAAAGGTGAGTTCTTTTGTTGACGTGCTTGATAGAGAAAATACCTTCGACGGCAAGCTTCTTGCCCTCGTCAATTTTCCGTCCAGGAGTCCGGCGGCAGACTCGTCGGCCAACCTCTCATACCTGTGACGGCCTCTCCGTGTGCTTAAAGCTCTAAACATGGCTGAAATGAGATGATCGTATGACAGGTAGCTTGGAGTTGATAAATGAAAATATGAGAGTAGGTGTGGACTTCGTCAGACAAGAACATAGTTATATAGCAAGACGGAGAGAGGCGGCAAGATGCTTTACAATTAATAAATTTCCATATTTGTAGGCGGACATGTGTTATACAATTTAATAAATTTCCATATTTATATGTACCGATGTGGGTTTGACTGCTTGGTCATGTTTGGTTTGCTACTCATTGCGTTTGTGATTTTTTTTTATTAGACTTTTGGTGCTTGCTTAGTCTTCTAGGCTCTAGACGGGTAGGACTTAGGCACGTAAGTTAAGGTTAAATTTTCTATTTAATATTATGACATTTTATTATATTCAATAAATCTCAACCATTTATTTACATAAATTTTGCGTTAGTCCAGCGAGAAGGTCAAGCTGAAAAGTTGACCCTTCCTCAATCCTCATCCTCGGTGATGCAAGCTTCCCTTTATTATTATTCTTTATTTGGCTGGTCAAAAGTAAGGTACGCAACAGAATATAAGAAGTAATAACCCTTCAATTCTCGATACAAGTTCGATTCAAGCCCTACGTCTAATTTAGCTGATTTGCAATCATGGAAGAGTTTAATATTAAAGTATTCGGTGTCAAACCCGAAAGGTAGTACAGGAAACGAGGTAGTATTACATGGGCAATGACAACAGCTCACCGCCTAGGTCTTGTATACTTTGGCATTATGGTAAAACTTGTGACGGAATCACAGCCTTTGAAATAGTCTTGAGCAGCCAGGCCTAGGCGACTGTTTCTTAAAAGAATATGAAGATATGACAAGAAATGGTTAACTGTAAAAACCGTATCTAATTCTATACACATTTACCAACTACTGTACGTCATATGTTTTTCACTTGCCATCAAAAAATTCAGTATCGACCCTTTAAGACGCATCACAGAACTCATCGCAAGGTTATTAGTCGATAAGTTTAGCCAACACACATCAGCCCACTTGATGAAATTTTTATACATTTCCGAGGGAGAATATGTATCAATGGATGAATTTGCTTGCTACCGTAATTGGGAATACTGAACAATGTTGTCTCTACCTATTTCCTTTGAGAGTAAATTACATTTAGATACTAAAAAAGATTACCAAATGAACATGGACATATTTACTTTCAAAGCGAAAAAATTTACAGAAAGGATCGCACAGTAACCAGACAGTTAGTATATCTTGCATGCTCTACCGCTCCTCAGAATTGAATTTGTTCCAGGCTTCCTGAAAACAAATCATAAATATCATGTAAAGATGCTTAATGTCAGGAAATGATCAGGGGATAACTATTTGCTGAATAATGTCAGACATTATGCTTCATGAAGACTATTGAATTTGTTCTCGGGCTTGCTTATATGTAGTGATTATAGCTGTATGTGAAGAAAGTCATCCTTACACATGCTTTTAAATTTACAGTAAGCTAAGTTTATTTACAATTAATAAATCCAAAACGCTAAAGACAAAACAAGGGGTGAGTACAACAAGACTTTTATCAAATAGCATTACCATCACCACTTTCACTGTTGCCCCTACCCCATAGATATGAGCGAAGTCTACTTGCCACCAACAAGAACATGTTGCAAGTGACTTCTGCTCAAATATGTACTTCTAACCCCTTCAATTATGTGGAATAATTGGGCAGTCCTAATAACCTTGGTTGGACTATGGATGAATTGGGCAGTAGGTTATTAGGACTGCCCAATTATTCCACATATATATACATAAAAGGTGCGTGTATATATGTGGAATAATTGGGCAGTCCTAATAACCTACAATAGGACAAGCAACCATTAAATGCAAAGAGTAGAATCAGATTTTTCATCACTAAGTTCAATGTTTTGCCAATTTGAAATAGAAGACATGAAGTAACATGTCAGCATTTTGACGTGTAATTTCTTGTATGTATGCTTATACACCTCTAGTGTATTTAAGCATAACCCAAGCGGGAATTGGCAAACCGCCATATCACACATGGACAGGACAGAGAGAATGCCAGCGAGATACCTTAAGAAGATCAAAGACCTTCTCACAAATGTACTTCTGTTGTATGCTTGCGCCTCGTTGTTGCAATTTATCTGGATGAACACATAGAGTAGCTTTCCTATAGGCTTTCTTTACAGCAGCTGAAGTTATTACTTCTGTCAGTGGAATTGGCTGCCAACCACAATCAGGCCCAAGGATCTACCAGTGGAAAGAAATATTAGAAAAGAAGCTAAAAGATCAGATAAAGAAGCATAGAACAGGTTGAATTCAAAATCAATCAGTAACAAGAAAGTGACAATTAAAGGAAATTTAAAGCTTATACTAATTATCCAGCTAACCACAAACACTATTGCATGTGGAACAACATTACCTAACTAGTCATACTGACATATCAAAAGAATCCAGACTCTGCTTCCAATGTTTATTACTTTAGACAAATACTCATTTGAGGTCAATGCTCATACTTTATCCAAGATCAGGTGATTGAATCAAAACCTTCAAACTTTTAACGTGCAACTAAAATCAAATGCACTAAAGGAAATCAGAAAATTAAATCCATCATTAAATTAATCCAATGAAGATAAAACATACATATTGCAAAGTTGAAAGTAATGCACGCAAGTTCCCCTCCTTCCCAGTTGACCACCTTTTGACATCAGCATCCAGAGTTTCTGCTAGCCTCTGCAAGCCGAATATGTCCAGGAATTTCAGTGGGGAGATACATAAAATTCAGTTAGAAAAACTAATTGACAAGCAAAATACATGTCGTTCAGTTTGTTCCCTCTGAGCAAGAAGATCCCGCATGTTTTTCTCTGCTAAAGCTTTTGCCTGCACCAGTGCCAGATTAGGTATCAGTTCCTTTATTTTATGCAAAGCATTGATGATTAAACCAGAACAGAATTTGTACCACTCGTTCAGCTGTTCTTCGATGCCTTTCTAATCTAGCTTTACACCTTTGAGCTGATTCATGTTCAATTTCCTCAGATCTCTCGCTGGAGTTGGAACCTTTTGGAAAGGGGATAATTGTTTAGATGCAATAAAAGGTGAAGGACAACTGTTCTCAAAATTTACATGGTACAACAGACAATGTCCGAGGACAAAAACATAAAGCTGGTTACCAAACCGTGTCATACCAGTATATACTGAAGTATATGGATATCTTGGGCCACAAGATGAACCAGTTCCCTGGGATTGAAGATCTTGGAGATCCTGTAATTTAACTTCCATTAAGTGTTGTTGGCAATGCCGGATTTAAAAAGATGGTAATTAGGAATAGACTCACAGAGGATGAAGAGCTTGGCCTCACTCCACTATTCCAGGAAGACACAGAGAATTTATCTGAAACAGATCTTTCAACCATTACTTTTCCAAAAGCACGCCCTCGTGCCTCCAGAGTTGCTCTCTCAACAGCAGCACGCTCTGCCCTTAGCCTTGCCTCGATGGATGTCCTATAATCAAGGGATTTCTCTCTTGCTTCTGCACATGCCTTCTCTAACCTTTCACGAGCTTCATTCATTGCTCTTTCGACAGCAACCCGTTCTGCTCTCTCACGAGCTTCTGCAAATGCTCTTTCACGAACTTCAAGTGTTACTCTGTCAACAGCCATTCTATCCTTCTCCCTTTCCCGTTCCCTCTCTTTCTCTTCTTCTATCATTCTAAGTCGTTCCTTTTCCATCTCTCTTTCTTTTTTAATCCTTTCAACTTCTTTTTCATCAGTAGGTAGAGTCTCAATTTTTGCTCTTCTTTCAGCAATCTGATGAAATTGAACCGGTTGAGCTATTCGTTGTGCATTACTTTGAACTTCTGAAGTGGTGGGCTTTGTTGTTTCTGCTTTTTGTCCAATTTCCGTCAAGTCATTTGCTGCTATAGCAGGTTTAAAACTAACCTTGTTGTCTGCAACATTTAGTGTAAATTTGGCCTCCTTAAGCTTTCCCGTCTCAACACTTTCAGCCAATTTCTTCCCCTGACTCTCAACATTTGAATCCACATGGAATGCATTTTCAATATTTATATTCTGCTGTTCATTGATTTGTCCAGCTTGACCTACTTTCTTCGGACTTTCATTTGCACAAGGTGATTTTGAGGCCTCCTGCATTGGAAAGGCAACCTTTTCTTGCTCTGAGCTTTCTTGGGCTAGGCAAGACACTTCAATTTTTCTATCAATAAACCAACTTACTGCTTCCTTGTTATTACTCTTTGGTGGAGTTATTATCTTAGAAGTTCCTTCGGTGCTAACGTCACATTCTTTCAGACTTTCACCATTTCTGATGTGGTTGCCAGCTGATGGAACATCTCCAGTATCCTCCCGAGCATCTAACTTACCTCCCTGATTAAATGTATTATGATCCTTCCCAATCTTGTTGATTTCCTCATGCCCTTTAAAGCCAGCATCTGAATGGCTCATATTAGCCTTTTCCTGCTTGCAGGCTTCCTCCAATTGGCCAACCAATTTTTCATCACCACGAACTTCTCGCTCTTCCACTTCCCTATCTGCCAATACATTGGCATCCTTTGATGTGTCATAGTACTCCTCAAATTTTGTTATACTTACATCTTCTACAGAACTACTCTCTTTAATTCTGCTCCACATTGTTTCATTTCTAGAATCCTCTGTTGGTTTCTTCTCAATTTCCTCTCTTTCTCTAGACTCTTTCAGTTTTTTATCATTTTCTTCCCGTTCTGAAGCCTCTTGAAATCTTTTGTAGTTGTCTTTTATTTCACAAGCTTCTTTTTGCGTCTGCAAATTCTCTTCTTGTTTAACGACCACTTCTCTCCTCCTCTCATTCTCCAGCTTATCATGCATGTCATTTACTCCCCTTACATATACTTCTCTTAAATAAGCCTCTCTTTTTCTCTTCTCATTCTCTTCCAGCTCAACAACCACTCTTCCTCTCCTCTCCTTGTCTTCCTTCTGGCATAAAACTCTCAGTCTTCTCTCATTCTCTTCCCTCACAAGAGCTTTTTCCACTCTTCTCTTGTTTTCTTCTTGTTTATGAGTCTCTCTTAAACTCTTCTCTTTTACTTCTCTTTCACGAGCCTCTTTCTCTTTATTTGCAATTTCTCGTTGTTCAAGGACCTCCTTCATCCTCTTTTCTTTTTCATTTTCTTTTTCAGGAGCCTCTTTCAGTCTTTTCTTATAGTCTGCATGTTCAGGAGTCAATTTAAGCTTTTTCTCATGCTCATCCTGCTGAAAAGTCTCTTTTTGCCTCTTTTGTCCATCTTCCCTATCATACATGATTATTTTCTCATCCTTGATGCGTTTACTAGCCTCTCTTGGCTGTGGCCCTTTCTCCATGTGCTTCATGGTCAGCATATCTTCATTTTTCTTCAGTTGGATCTCCACCATGTTCTCATGTTTGTGCAAGTCATCAGCCTTAACCTTTTTCTTTTCAGTTGTTATAGGCTGCCAGTCCACTCCACACATCTCCACACTCTCTTCCCACCTTAAAGCTCCTTGAACCATTTCTACCTTCCTCTCAACCCCTCTCAGACCGTGAGGCAATTTAACTGCTGCTGGTTTCCCATTGTTTTCCTCTCTTAAAAGATCATCTTTTGATAATTGCAATTTCATTTCATATTCACCTAGTTGCATACCAGCTTTAACTGCATTTACTTTGTCTTCCTGTTGTGTGTATTGTTGGAATGATTCTATGGCTGTCTTCTTTTCTCTCTTCCCACCCTCCTGGATACTGATACCCTGCGCCAAAATGTCTCCATTCATTGCATGGCCAAAGATCATCCCAGATTTATTTGTTTGCACCAATTCAAAAAATTGTGTAGCTTCCTTCCACTCTGCAGCTCCATCAATTCTATCAGATCCTTGAGATGAAAAGGATTCCCTTGCCTGCTTCTCTTCTACATATTTCATGTCTCCATTTCGATGCTTATGCCTTTCGGTTGAGCCCCCAACTTGCTGAGCTACTGACTGAACTTTTTGGCACTCCTCCGTCACTTTATGTTCTTCTTTCGTACAAGTCCCTTGCAATCTCTCATCTCTTGTACTAACAGAAGAATTGTCAAAATGGTTCACCTTTTCTTCTTTGCCTTTCTTGTCATCCTTCGAGCCCAATTTCATCCGACTCTTCCTCTCCATTAGTTCTTTTGCACTTTTCAGCTTTGCTTGAGCTTGCTCCATGGCTTCTTTAATGGCAGCAGCAGAGGCTGCAGCTGAAGAACTTGCATCGACTTCTACATCGAAGTAAGGTGGAGAGTTATCATCAGCAAGCCCACCAGAAGAAACACTTTTACTACTAGAAGTCTCTCTTCTAGAATCCCTCTTTTTGCCATCCATTGGAGGCGGAGGTCTAGAAGGGGGTGGCAAGTCAGAGGGCTGAGTTCTGAGGCTGACATCAGATATGGTTACAAACATTTCATTTGGAAGAGATCCATTTCTCACATATCTCTTCTGATATCTGAGATCAGTTTCGAAAGATAATTCACCGATACTGTTGGCAGGGTGTGACAAGGTCTTCCTGAGTTGGCCTCTACCATTCATCTCCTGACTCAAGTCAACGTTGAGATAACCATCATCACTTGCCTGGAGAAGTGAGTAGCCCTTCTCTTTTTCAGGCAAGGCAGTGTCTTTATCAACCATGAAACTGTATCCAGGTACGGCATGTAGCTGGCTTATCTGAGTAAACCCATTTGACGAAACTCCATTGCTCCTTTGACCAGCTTTATGGTATGATATATTGAACTCCATACTCCCATTGATTGTCTCATACGAATCTCCATTCGACAAGTATTGATCCTCAGTTGAATGATCCAACTCATCCGATAAATATTTAGCTTCAGAAGGAGTCCTACCCAAAAGGAAACGAATAACCATGATGGTCTCAAATTCTCATTTTGGATGATAAAAGTAATCAAATTAGAAAGAAAGCAACCAACGGCTAACCGTTAAACAATGGAGCAATTAATCCAGGATCAAAACGAATAACAAGCTCGTCCACTTGCATATAGCCATATAGGGTATATCACAAACCCATCTTGAAATGGAATTTTAGCATATAAACCAATAAAATGCGGATGTATACTGAAAAGTACTATCATTTTAATAAAATCGGATCTTTTTCTACCCAGACAAAAATCTTAAACATAACAAGAACTAGCCACCATCCTGAAAGGACACACGAAACATCACTTTGAACGAACATTTGAGCTGAAAATGGTAATAGGGAGTCCTATTACAGAGTTCGAGTTGACCCTTTCTTGTTTCGAGCTTCACAAGAAAAGCAAACACAAGAAGCAAAAAAACCAAAAAACCAAAAAACTTAAAACGAACACGACAGCTGAAAACGAAAGAACGGCACTGGACACAAAAAACAAACTTAAGGAAAACACCGCATTCACATTCTCTACTTCCAAGGAAAAGAAAAAATGCAAAAAGCTTGCGAATTTAAAGCAGAGGAGTGCATGATCATGCATACCAAGCCTCGTTAGTGGAATCATCACGGTCGTCGGATTGGTCCATGATCACCAAATCCTCGTACGAAACCGCGAAGTCATTCTCCCTCAATCCTCCAAAGACCTCGCCGTAGTCGAAACCGGCGCTCCGTACATCGAAGGAAACCTCTGGCTCGTCGAGAACCGGAAGACTGAGCAAGGGAATCGAGGAGGCGCGTGGCGCGTGGAATCCGCCGAATATCTCGGCATAGTCTTCGACCCGCGGTGAGAGATTCGGGGGACCACCGAACCTCTGGGCGCTGCCGAACACGTCGTCGTAGACGGTCTTCGCGGACGTCGGGAAGCTGTGGTGCGCTTTGCCATTGTAACTTTTCTTGGACACTGCTGTTTTTGGTTGATGAGAATGTGAGAGATTTTCCATGAAAGTGCAGTGAAATGAGAGCCTCAAGCTAGGGTTTTCCTATGATGCTTTTGAGTTTTCAAGTGTTCTCTCTTTGCTTTGTGTGTTATTTTTCTCTCTCTAAATATGCAGTGAGACTGTACACAGTCGGAACCAGAAAAACAAAAAAGGAAGAGAAAGACAAGGAAGAGAGAGCATGACTTAAAAAGACACAACACATAAAATGACAAAAAAGGGCCTGTCTTATTATATTGTTATTTAAGTAGTGTAATTTAGATTTGGTGATTTGGATTTTAACCGGCGGAAAGAAACGCGGGAAATGATTTGCCATTGTTTTGTTTAGATTAACATGAGTTTAAAATTTAGAGTCAGAAATTTACTTTTCATATAAAATTTATTCAATTTAAGCAGAAATTAATCCGAGAGTAAATGATTTAAAAATATTTTTTCGGAAACTTTCCTAAAACTAAAAAAAAAAGATTTTAATACATTTTGTAATCTTAGAACACAATAATTAGAACAGAACATAACACAAGGTATTAAGGTGGAGCTTGACTTCGATTACATGTAAACTTATCTTATCCTTCTAACCTCAGATAATTACAAACATAGTTCTTCAAGCTGTCTGGACCCTACTCGATCGGAGTTGGTATAAATTCGCAAGTCAAATCATTTGATTAATGGGATTTTCCAGCTGGAGGGTCTTAATCATTAATGCACTATTTAAGTCTATTGAATCAGTAGAATGTAATGTATTGTTGCTTATTAGATTTCCTTTCCTTCTTACCTTCAAAAGAAAGAAATATACGTGAGTTGTAAACATGATTATATTGCCTGATAATCATTTGTATACTTAATCAATGCTTACTCAGCACCATTATATGTTGTGGACATAGTTAAGTTAAATTTCTTACTACATTAGCGTCAATCATGTAGTGTTCTTAGAGGTAATTACCGAGTATGGTTATGCATAATGTTTAATTTCGCATAATACGTCATATGTCGATTACATTTGAATCTATAGGAATCATAAGATAAAAGTTGGCAAGTGAGAGTGAGGGGTTTAGTTAGATAGTCGACCTCCAGTTAATTAGTACGTGGATGACATGCAAACCATATCTCAGAAGAATTCTGGGGAAGGTTAGTGACAGTGACACTTAATTATTATATGTGATTAAGCAGAATCGCTGTCCTCCAACTCCAGATGGTAACCATGCATTGGGGTGGTCACCGCCGCCCACCGCCATAAGTACCATCCCCACCACCACCACACATGCAAACAAGCACAACAACATGCGGAGCTTTTAACTCTTTCTTTGGACAACATCCCATTTCCCCATACAAGGACAATTTTCTAACGTGACGACCCCCTCTTGCCCCAGATATTGCTATGTCCAACCTACATACAAACTAGGATCTTGGACAGCAGAAACTGATGCGAAGGAGTTCGACTTAACTCCTTTCGTACCGTTAATCACTCACTTGTAACTATACATATTTGATGAACAAATTTGATATTAATCTACCAGTAATTTAAACATCATATTCACATATTGTGAGTACAAATAGACCATATGGTTTTTGTATACAAATAGACCAGACAAGCTAGCAAGGAAAGCTGGGTTTGGCTTGGGTTGGTTGAGAAGTGAAGTGAACATTTTAGACAATCATGTCTTTAGAAACATGAATCATAAATCAGAAACCATGTTTGCCTTGTTTGGTAAGATCTACTTGATTAGTTTTTGTCCTTCTAGGATACTCATCTCCATTTCAAACAGAAAAGACAATGGAAAGAGCATAAAAATTGTGTAATTGGAATCAGAATTTTAGTTTTTATCAAACAATTGGTAGTATCTTCCTTTTGAATACTTCGGCATTTTGTCCCCAGACCAGCCTACAATTAACCGTATATCTAAAGTGGTGACTCTTCTCTTTGTTAAAGACTACAACTTTGGTTCTTCCAGGACAACTTGGGTTGTGTTATAGTTCAAAATCAAAGATTCAAAGAAAACAACTTATAAAACAAAGATTTTATATTATTTATTCTTTCCCCCGGAGGTGCAGCTTTTGTCCTCAGCTTCTTTTCTTTGGCCGTGTTAGTAAGCTATCAAAAACACTATGTCTGCATGGATGGGTGCATGTGTAATTTTGTAGGCGCAAGAAAGAAACAAAACGAAAGCGTGAATAATTGAAACCCAAGTTGGGGTCTCTAGTCGGTAGTCCCTACCTCATGAGCTCATACCATGCCAATCACCAATACCAAAAAGGAGCAGCAGAGGTGCTCCTCTGGGACCCTTGTGTATGCCACTTTATCTGAATTTTTGCATAAAAGCTCAAGGAAGTCATCATTCCCTGCAATTAAATTACTTTATAACCAATATGTTCGTTCAAAATTCCTTTGAGAAAATGATGCTTTTTGGATTTGAAAACCAATGCAAAGGGTAAATATTGAGTTTGGAGTTAAATTTCATGCTATGATTTATGCATTTAAATAAAATTCTGCTACCTTAAATTACTTAAAACGAATTTCCAAAACTTTTTAGATATGAACAAATCTGATTATGATTATTACATTTTTTATAACTTATAGCCTATCTAAATTTTTAGAAAAACTTATAGGCTATCTAATTATTTAATTTAGTGAATATTGAAGGTGAAATTGAAATTTCGAAAAAATTGATATAAATTATGGGAATATATTGAAGGTTTAATTTTAAAAACATTAAAAAATAAGTTTTATTAATAGAAATAACTCTTATTTTTTTGGTTATTTTATATTGATACAATTTTGTTAAGATAAACAAATTGGTCAAGGTGTATGGTGTAATCCTAAGGGGTCAATTTTTTGGAGGTTTTTCTGGGTTTTCCCACGCATATTACACCCCTCTTACAGTAGAAGCTATAGCTTTTAAAGAGGTTCTATCTTGGATGATACGCACAGGAGTTACATTGGTGGAGGTGGAGACCGATTGCCTTCAACTGGTACAATGGTTCTATGGCTCCAACATAGGTATCAATGAGTTGGGAGTGATCATAACCGAGTGCCAAGCCACAGCTGCAGAATTTCGGTCTTTTACTTTTACCTGAATTCCTAGGCATGTTAATAGGGTACCTCACATGTTAGCTAAAGCAGCTACTCTATACCCCAATAGATATAGTTAGGATCGGCCGCCAGCTTTTTTATTAGACACTCTTAACTGTGATGTTAGTTTATCTATATAATTAAACCCATTTTCAAAAAAACAAACAAACCCGAACCATTATTCACAATAGCCACAATCCAATTTGGACCAGCTCGTTATTGCTCACAAACCTAAACTTCCGCCCCGACCGAGAATAGGTAAATTTTGTATTTACCGAATACCGAAGTAGAAACAAAGAAAGACAAAACTGAAGTGAATAGAACAAAAACCAAATAGAAGTTTGATCAACAGGGTTTAGTCGGAGTCACTATCACCCTCCGGTTCGACAAAATTTGACTAAAGTCCATACCAACAAATAGTGATCACAAATTTAAATGTCTTCTATCTTAATGTTTGTAGGAACTGTATCGTCTATGAAGAAGCTTTAGACTCATCATGCATCGGTCATTATGGGCACCTATTATGATGCTGAATTATTAGTTAGGCATTAAGTATATGAGAAAACAGCAGGCATGGTTTTGATGCAATGATTGGAAGTTTTGAAGCCAACCTGGGCATAAATAACTACGTCAGTTGAAAATTGAAATGGGCCGGTATCCACATGCAATAAACTTTTTGCGGTCGACAGTATCTTGATACCCTGTTCACGACTAGCAATAACTTGTTCCCCCCCACCGTGAACAGAAAGTACTTGTTGCCTGATCTCTAACTTTGTGTCAGTGGAATCTGGACAAACATGCACCCATTCTTGTTCTAATCTACGTAACCGCTTGTCTAACTCATAATCTGCTAAAGATTTCCAGCCTCATCGGTAAAGAGTTGCAAATTTGGCAAGTTAAAATAGCATATAAGAGCTCCATTGTTGGAAAAGTATAAATGGGTATCCAATTTCTTCATTGATTATTCCAGGGAAGCAAATAAAACGATTAACTTTTGGGTGAGAGATACAGTGAAGACCCTTCCGGATTACTAATTATCTAGAAGTATCTTCATTGCCCAAGATTTTCTCAAGGAAGGACAACTGAAGCCTCTAAGCCAAGATGGATGAGCATGCCTTGAAACGGGCAAAATACTAAACCTAAACACCAAAGTCAGGAAAATAAATTATTGCAGTGGAAAGCAACTTCTCTTTGAAATCCGCCCATAGCAAAAGAACATCCAGGGATGAACTAGGAATCCAAGATTTGGAAACTTCAAGCAGTTTTTGCTACTTTGTCTGGCATTATATTATCTGGAAGGATAAGCTCTGGTGGTATTTCGCGAACAACTCCAAGCATTGAATCATACTCTTCATCACGTCGAGCAAATTTCTTGCGAAGCATCTTCTCAAACTCAATTTCATCAAAGCTCTTTGTGTTTTCTGCTGCATGTACCTGTGCCAAATTTGAATAGTTTCTGGCTGATTGGGAGATGAAGGCCATCTCTTCTTCCGTAAGCTTCCTCAGGAACTTGGCTGGATTGCCTCCCCATACCTGAGATTTGGGTAATAAATCAAAAGCAATATGAAGAAAGCGAGTAAGACACACATTTGGTCAGGGCCCATGAGGAAGTTTTAAGTTGTTTCTCTTGGATCTTGCCACAACCTCTCTACTGGAGAAAATGTTTAATATTAACATGAATGGAAACTGGAACCAAAATATACAAAACTAGGGCAAGCCATGTAGCTGTTTATAGCTGTGGCTCACTAAATTATAGGGATAACTAGCTAAGTTACTGAAGTCAGAACTGCATGCATCTTGCTCAAGGCAACCAAAAGATACCTACCCTATTGCCGCAACACTAACAGGAAAAGGAAGAAAGTAGACATTCTTTCATGGTGAAAAACAATACGCGCACCACTCAATGTACAGTCTAAGTTTAAGTATGCTAAAAATTAGATCTCTTCCAACCAATACAATTACAAGTAAAATCATCTCAAACCATATAGGGTAAGAAAGACGGTAACACATATCTGTTTAAGTAATAAATAATTCGGTGATGAACTCAAGACTACTAACCATCATGTCTAACGTGGAATATCCTCACATGGTTAAACAAGAAATGCTTGTACAGAAAGACCCACCTCTCCACAAGGGATCCTTGTGTTTTGCCTTACAAGAGCTCCAGCAGCAACCATGGCATGCTTCTCAACGTAAACTCCATCTAGCAAGGTCGCACCCATGCCAACAAATGCCTCATCCTCAACAGTACATCCATGCAAAACAGCGCTGTGACCTGCAAAGTGGAAATTGGAAGTCAAACTTCAAATTTCCAACGCCAAGACTTAAAAAGTATTGGAGTTAAGTTGATTGGATACCATCACTCACCAACAGTCACATTATCCCCAATAATAGCAGGCAAAACCTTGCCACTCAAATTTGATTTTGCAACATGAACAAGAGAATTATCTTGTATATTGGTTCCAGACCCAACACTGATACTGTTAACATCACCTGCACGCACACACAAGGGGAATCGCAATTTCTCATTAGCCACTATAAGTCACACCTATGTTCCAACAGTAAAGTAAAAAGAAAAGGAAAAAGAGAAAAAAAATCACCTCTCAAAACACATCCATACCAAATGGAGGAACCTCTTCCCACCTGAACATCACCGATGACAGAAGCGCTGGGGGCCACAAAAGCAGTCTGATCAACGAACGGAGTTTTATCAAACACATTCATCAGCGTCCGATGCCTCGACACTGATCAACATCATCATCATTATAATCCACAAAATTAAAAAACCAAAAAAGAAGAAAAAACCAACTAGTGAAAATTTTAATTTACAAATACGATTTAGATCGGACTAAGAACTGACGCTGCTCTTGGAAGTAGTAATTGCCTTGGAGACGGCAACCGACGCGATCAAGGGCTTGGCCGGTCTCGCGGATCCAGAATCCGACGGTGTAGATTGCTTTTCCTAGTGTTGCCATCTTCTTCTTGTTGTTGTTGTTTGTTGTTGCAGGAGTGATTGATTAGATCAGAAAAGGCTGGACTCTCCGGCACACACTTAGTCTGTGCGCCCCCCTACGTACAGTTCCCCATTTTCACTCCTCAACCCTCATAGTCATTCTACCACAACGTACAACTTGTCGTTTTACTTGCACCGTATTACCCTTACCTTAATGTCAGCGATTTGAAATATTGGTCCGTTAAATAAATACATACTGATAAGCGTGACGGAGACGAGAATACTTCGGTAGATGTGTAATTTTATTAGAAAATATAAGATAAAAAATTCAGTGGTCCGAGATATATTAAAGTTGCCTAGTATTAATGGCAAATTGAGAGGTTAAATACTTAGATGGTTTAAACATGTCAGGAGGAGATATTCCGACTTTCTACTGAGAAATATTACTTAGAGATTGTAAGAAAAAAAATAAAGGCCTAAAATAAATTAATAGGAAGTGATCAAGAATGATATGACTAGGTTGGATCTTACCGAAAACTTGACTCATAATAGAAAATTTTGACATATTAAAATACAAATTAAGGGTTTCTTTTAAAAGAGGACATTCGCTTTATTATAAGCTACAATAACTTGTGTGCTTTGCATTTAATGCGTAATATTTACCTCCTAGGGTGTATAGATTAATTAGTTTCATATGTAGTGTAATCAATGATTTGATAGACCTTATCAAAATTATTCATTTGCGTATCTTTTGTTTGGTAAGGGTCTCTTATGGTATGCATTTCTCCTAAAGTTTATTGCTAATCTTAGACGTATTATATAAGTGCCTTATTTTGTGTTGTATTTAATACTCTCGCCAATTATTTTAATATTATAAATATTGTTTCTCTTTAATATTTATTTGTATTGTGTTGTATTTTTGTATTTAGTTGTTTTTTTCTTACCTTTTATGTTTATTTGATTTATTTATTTATTTGACTTTATTTCTTAGATATGTCTACACATTCATTTATCATTTTGTAAGATCTTCGTAATATATTGCATGTGAATCTATTCGAAATAATCTCTCTATTAAGTAGGGGTAAGATTGTGTATTATCTAATCTTCTCAAACCTCGCACCTCAGCGGAATTGCAAATTGGTGTTGACAAGGATAATGACGATGATATTACTTGAATTACCATGCTTTGGTAGGATTGTAGTTTCTTATTCCATTGAAATTTATTTTTTAAAAATAGTTAAATTTTATTTTTCATTAAATCTTTTATTTCTTTCGGATTCCACAATTTATTAAACTAATATGAAGTAATTTCCGTAACTTGAATTTATAGCAAACTTATCTAGTTATTTATTAATTAATAATTC
>JANVCL010000214.1:7716059-7731984 GCA_026546855.1 Erythroxylum incrassatum | reverse complement strand
ATAATAATAATAATAATAATAATAAATATTAAGGGTGTTGTGAGAAAGATTTGTATTTGGTAGGATTGGAGAGTTTGATTCCTTCATGGTTAAAATTTAGATGATGCTTCTGTTATCATAGTGTGTATGGTTATTTCTGATGTATTTGTGAGCTAGACTTACGTGAAATTGTAAATTCTGGTGGTTTTTAGTGTTATGCTAAATGTTGGAATAGTTGAAAAAAAGAAGAACGGAATACAAGCATATGGCTATGATAACATAGATAAAATAAGAAACTGAAGTTGTTCTTGTTTTTCTTAATCTCATGCGAAGGTAATGATCCTTTAACCGCCATTTGGTTGCTGTCTTCGTTGCTGGGGACAGATGACAAGACAATAAAATCCTATCTACCACCGCTGTTTGGTTGCTGTCTTCCCACTTCTATCTTCTGTCTTCGGATGACAAAAGACAAGAATTTCTGTCTACCCTATTAATGTATATGGGTACATGTAGGTGATAAGAGAAAATTAAGGGCATGTTTGTTTTCATTTATTTTTTGATTTTGTTTTTAATTTAATAAAAAACTGTTTGTTTAATTTTTTTCTATTTTTTGTTTTATTTTTTTCAGTTTTCAAAATTTATTGAAACTACAAAGGTGATTTTGTTTGATTATGTTTTCATAATTTGATTTATTATCAACAAAATATATATTAGTTAATTATTTAATATATTAATTATTAATAAAATGACTAATAATTTAATTTAACAATATACGTAATAATTAAAATTATATAATTTTCTTTAATTTAATTTTTGTAATTAAATTAAGTTAAATTAATAATTATTAATAAATATAATTAAATTTAAAATATATAAATTTCTAATAAAATTTTGATGCAATAAAATATATTTAAAATAAAATTTAATTTATAAATTATTTATTCTTATAAAATTACATTATTTTTATTTATAATTTATTAATAAATATTATAAGAGATTAAATAAATTTAATTAATTAAAAATATTGTATTTTTAAGTTTTATCTAATACTTAACTATTATTATTAATAAAGATATAATTATATTAACATTAATAACTGAACAAGTTTTTGTTTATATTTAAAAGAAAAACAACAATTAAAAACGGAAATCAAAAATTAAAACTAAAAATTATAACATAAAAATAAAAAATAGAAATAGAACTAAACTATCACTGTAATATCATAAAAAACATGAGATTTAATTAAACACATGTTATGGTACCATCATGGAAAAAAAAAGGAAAGAAACTAGAAAGAAGTCCCAATTCCTACGAGCTTCATTGAATGTGAATACAGGGTTAGAGTGAATAGTTTGTGGAGTAAATACGGGGTTTCAGTCTAATGCTGATTGACGCCTTTTGAAGCGAACACCAATCATTCTCCATTCCAAAAGAAAGTTATTTGTTTTGATATCTTACGGTGAAATGAATTTAATGGAAACTCATTCCAGGCCAATAATACATTACAATTACAGATTTTGTTCTGCAGAAGTTCCCTTTTTCCAAATGGCAAAGTAGAGGTCATTCATGGGGATGCAAGTGTCTCCAATGCTAAGTTTCACTTCCAGAAAGATCAACTTCATGCAGAGATTCACCTAGATTTTCTAATCATAAAGCAGCTCTATGGGGACTACTCGTAATTATGACTGGCAGAACTCCTTCTGTGTATGCTCATGAACTTCGCCACAAACTCTGCACATAAAGAGTGCACGATCAATCAACTACTCGTATGAAGGAGACCGATTAAACTGAGATTTTCATTTTTTAAGATGGGATTGAAGAACGATGCGTGGATACTTCTTGTAAGTGTATAATTTTCTGTGTTCTCTATATCAACTTGTGTTTTGCAGTATGGGCCCTTTACCTTCTAGTTTGAGCAACGCAGTTGTTCCTGTAGGGAGCCTCTTATCCTGTAAATGGCAATAATAGATTCGGTTTTATCGTTATAGAAGAAAACGTGAGGAAGAGAAGAGAACTTACATAATAAGCGTGCCAGTAATAAATCTCCCTTCTTGAAGGGCCCTCAAGTCTCCTAAGAAATTGTTCTACAAGTTTCTGTTGGTAGAAACACAACCCCATAAGAAATGTTGTTGTAGGTGGAATCTTATACCGGATAATTCCAGGAGAAGAATCTATTGCTTACCAGGAGAATAAGTTTGGGGTGTACAAAATCCAAAAGAAGCTTTTGAATCTTTCCCCTTATGGAAAATAATCTGCAAAATTTGGAACATGGAAACTCGATTAATTAGCAGCAAGTTAACACTATGCATGAAGCTTTTCGTGCTACTATGCTGCAAGTTGCATGGACATTCTTATTATGTTGTCTAACAGGAGAAGGGTTTTGTATGGGGACCAAAAAAAAGATAACAACCAGAAGAAAGGAAAATTACCTCTGATTAGATGGATCAGCCAGGATTTGTTCTGCAAGTTCGTTCACAACCCCTTCCCAACCGATTTGAATTGGTTGATCTTCGGTAAACGGATAGCTGCAATCACATTTCAAAAATGGTGAGTAGTTCCAATTCTTCTTATCAGTATTTAAATGGTGTACAAGATGTGAATATGGGAGCATGTTCATTCTTACTTATGTGCTTTGCAGGCTTCAAGAGCCAGGATTGCCTTCCTCAAGTTCTGCTTTGATTTGGTAGCAATCTTAGCAGCAAAGTTCATGGGAAGTTCAAATTCCTCTTTCCTGGAAATTTGAATGAGAACTTCCATGATCTGTAAAGAGTAGGAGGTAGAATCAGAAATTAAAAACTGTAGTTGAGAAACGTTTATTAGAGAACTCCAATGTATACATGCCATTATGATGCTGCACTTTGCCATCCAAATCCCCTCAAGTCTAAGGTTGAGATACTAAGAATGAAAAGAACAGGGAATACGTACTTCATGAGTCACTGGAGCTTCAACATCAATAACCTTGCAGCGACCTTTTACAGAATCCAGGATGTTTGTGTCATCTTCACAACATAATATAAGTTTACAAGCATCTGTATAACAGTCCATGATCCATTTTATCAAGTGCTGGATATTCTCCTCTGCTTTGTCAACGTCGTAGAGAACTATTACTGAAATTTACAAGAATTACGTCTTAGGTTCAAGTAGACTGTTAATTGTAATAAGATAATGGAGTAATGAGCTAAATTAACCTGTATATTCTGGTTCAAAATTAACAGTGCTGATTTCAGGGGTTGTAGAAAACTTGTTGCTTATTTCCCTAACGAGACCTATTAATGCATATTTGGCGTTTGATTCTGTTCGTACATTGAGCTCCACATGATGCTTACTGTATGTTACGGGAACAACCGCCTGCATGGGCTTTTTGTCCTGTCAACAACAAATTACTGGCATAATAAGAGCAAAGCTTCTGAAAGATGGTATAACTTCTTCGATTCTGATTGATCCATCAGTATTTCATTTCGCTTAGACATAATATGTGCTTGAATTGGAAAATTATGTACTTTTTTCATGATTGGATGATGATAATTTAGTATCAAAAAGAAAAACATTAATCCTGATTGCAGTAAGTTACACATGTGACTGCAATATCCCTTCACAACTTGATTTCTATACATAGCTATGAAAACTAGGATATCTATTTTCTAGAAAGAAGAATATTCACAATTCAAGCATAAACGTACCTTGAATTGGAAGTATCTTAAATCATGTGATACCTGCAGAAGAAATTTTGATTCAATCAGATTAATCTTATTAAAAAAGAACAAAGAAGAGTCATATGATTACCTATGGCATACCTTGCAACCAGCATCGCCAAATATTTCAGCTAGAAGAGCCGTTGTCAGGGATCTCTTCCCAGAACCAGAAGGTCCTCTCAACAAAATATGAGGAATGCTGTCATCGAGTACCTATGGTTGCAGAATAAACTGTGTTAAGGAATATGACTAATAAAAGACATTAGCACAGCTGAAAAGATAATATTTCATGCAAATAAGTTTGGATATAGGTCTAAGAGGACTTGCAAGCACAATGAGGTTGAGTTAATTACGCAAGAGGATGATCTTATTCTGCTTACAAGTTGCTTTAGGAGTTGAGCTTCTCGTTTGTGACAAGTGAATCCAATCAGTGAACGGGGTTGATACTTATCAGCCCAAAATGGTCTAAGACTTTCAATGACAGTTGCTTTTTCAATGAATAAAGCTTCATCAACATGATATTTTCTTTCAGGCGACTTTGAGGTCTTGCAGGTTCCTCTTCTCATACAAGAAAACCAAGTTTCAGATTGGCTCTTTCGTCTATTTGCCACAAAATTTCTGAAGTTCCCACTTTTTCCACTCCAATCACTTGTCTTACTGCTTTCCCTGCTAAGCTTATCGCTACTAGTACCAAAACTAGAAGACATGGTTTGTGAAATCGAGTTTGTCGCAATTCTATGTGGTCTATATTCAATATCATCATTGTCTTTACTGTGCTTAGGACTAACAGAATCCTTTTGGTTAAACCTAGCGGGCATTGGATACCAATTTTCTCCGTTGTTTCCTTTCTTAGCTAAGCCAAGTTTCTGTATTCCAAAGGCAGTATGTTCACGAGAGAAAAAGATGTCTCCGGGTGATATAGAGTCTGTGCTTTCAAAGACTGGATCAGCAGTCACAGAAGCTCTAGCCATCTTAATGTTAGCTATCATCTCATTCAATTCACCCACAGTAGAGGATTTGGCATGAGAAGTATCTATTTCCCTTTGCTTACGGTTCATGTCCTGTGACAGTGGTGATACATTTCTCTCAAACTTTTTCTCTTTACTACCATAGCTGTTCTCTTGGTCCTTGTCACCAGCTCTTGGCCTCGGTGCAGTTTTTGATCTTCGAGAGGAGTTTGATCTCTCTCTACTCTTGTCTTCTCTAGGTGTCTTCAAATTTTTTCTTCTGCCAGAGCCAACACTTGCATCATCATCATACCTGCCATGTTCCTCTTTCCCTGAATGACTTGGATAAACTTGTCTTCCAATCTCTGGTTTTAAGAAGGGAACATGGCTTTTTTGACTTTGAATAGGTGAAACAGACCTTCTATCATCTCTCCGTAACTTGTGTGTAGGCTTGCTGATTTGTTCCCTTGGTGCTTGGCTTGTCACAGAGTCTTCTGCCAAAGAAGAACCACTGGATCTTGAAGAGTGCCTCCTGCTATGTCTCTGAGGACTGAGCTTCCTTAGAAAAGCTGCATCTTTCAGGTTTTCAGGAGAGAAGGTTTTATTTTTATGATCATTCTCATGAAGGGGACTATCTTGCCAGTCGGTTTCTACGTCGGAAGGCTCATACCCGCTTCGGCTCTGCTTATTATACCTCTTCGAACCATTCTCCATTGCTTCTCACAGCGTTAAAGCAACAAGAAAATTGTTTGGTATTTGATTCAGAGTTGGCGGATAATTTCGGACCAGGAACTCAGGTAGAACGGCAATTTTCAAGAACAAAAGAAGGGTATTGATTCTGAGGAATAAAAGCAGGAGTATCAGGAAATGCAGAATGCTGTTATTATATTACAAAAGGATACGATCTGCACAAAGAAAGAGGTCGGTGAAAACTAAATACAGTTGTTGGTGTACGTTACTTCAGAAGTTTTGTCCAGCATATTACAACTCAATGCGCTTCGTTTTTTCCCCCTGGCATCTAAGCCAAGTTTCTAGGAACTAGTGTGTCTTTTCCTCTCATTTTGTCCAAGTGGTGACTAACAGTGAGTCAGTGACTGATATATGGAGTTTAACGCCTCATTTGGTAGCTGTGACCAGCAGAAACTGCTTGTAGCGGTGCTTTTATTTTCATGTTTCATGTTATTTGTTGCTAATATCAAGCCTTGACTGGCGTTTTATACGTGTACATGTAACATGCCTCTTTGCGGATAAGATGCCAAAGAATGGTCCAAACCCAGAACCTGAAAGAAACGGAATTCCCCAGATAAAATATCCAATATTAACATTACATTACATTACATAAACGCGTTGAAATGCAGGACATGTTTGTTAGTTCATTTCATCTGTTAAGAGACTCCAACTTGAGATGTTATTAAAGAATTTTTTGCAGTAGGTGACCAAGGTATGTTGCATTCTCATTAATTCTGTTAGGATGATAAGGAGTATTGATATTGTTTGCGACAAAACTAGGACCGTGTTTTTTCACGTAAACTGTCTTGTAGAATGCGACAAGATCGACGATTCTACGTAACTTAAATCATCCCTGGAAAACATGTATGGCACATCCCTAGTTTTCAGTCTATCTTGAATTTTCCATTACAGCATTAATATCTTCAATACTTGTAATCTCCTTATTCGCACATCAATTAAAGGCCAAAGATTTTCTTGGTAACTTCACAAATGAAGTTGCAGTTCAGGATAAAGAGTAATGCAGAGCAGAAATCGAATCAGGGACGTAATTGGAGCTTGGGAAATTGGTCAATGAGTTCACCCTGTGATGGAATATTTTCAAGCAGGACAAACAACCCAAAAAACTCAACCATTGGCAGATAGAATGCTGATGTTCAAAGAATAGGCAAGTCTGTGCATAAGATGAACCAACAAAGAGTTTAGTTTTAGCAGTCTCGACTCTTCTGTCATCGATGTACGAGAATATAAGTCGGAACGATTTGGACACGGGTTATGTTTCATTCCTGGGAAAAGAAAAGTAGTAATTAGTGTTGATATTAAAAAGAATAGACAACTGCTGATAAACAGAGACGGCATGAAAATTTACTTGTTTTTCTCGTTTGAAGTTTCAGCTGCCTAGACTCCTTGTCATGGACTGATGCCCTGAAATAAGTCGAAACAATTTCTCCATGGTTTATGCCGAAAAGAATTTATTGAGAACAACTACATGCTTAGATACACATGGCAAAACCTTTCCTTCTCATTGGAATTAGCGTCCGCCAAGGTTTATCTTCAAGTTCTTGTCCAAGAAAATATTGTATTTAAGGCCTTGCCATGATGTGAATGCGTCCTGGATGAATACTTCCAAGAGTCTAACTCATTTGTCAACTGAAAATCGCAATCGGATATATCTAATCCATATCTCAATGTTTAAACAACAGCTATTCTCGTTAGTTGAGACATTAATTTCTTTGGAAACAACAGAACAAGTCAGTACAAGTACACCAACAACTTCACCACCTGATCAGGGCAAAATCGAAAGTTTTTTGTTTTTGAAAAGTTAAAACAAATCATATTAGAAAGTTATCAGTTCGTTTACATAGATGTAGGCCAGCTACAACGTATACAACAAAACAATAACATTTTAAAAAGGGCTTTTAAACCAACCACAAACGGTAACGCTTAGAGCCAATACTTCTACGTTTAAACAAGGACACAAAAAATCATTTGGCAAAAAGGGTAAACACAGGTCGCATCTTTTTCGTCTTCGCCCAACCCTATCAAATTAGGGTAAAGTGTCCAACGGTCTTTAATCTGGATGCAGCTCTACAGTCAATGCTGCTTCTTATATTCCTCTATAGTCGATGATGCTTCCGGTGTTCACTTGGACGACCTCACGCTTTTAGATCGGGCTACACGGATCAATCACAGTGTCAACAGCTACATCAGATGAACACGGGCTTTGTTATAGATACAAGTTTAGTCAACAGTGAGATGTACGTAAGCAACCACAGGAACATTTCAAACGAAAGTCCAACATTATTCTATAGACTCTTCAACACCAGAATTACTCTCCAAGGAAATCTGTTGTGCAAGCTGTGTGAATTCTTCTAAAACTTGTGGGGTGGCAAGCTCACAACTACACATTTGCGATATTATCATAAACAGAATTTGCTACATTTGTATTATAAAAGAAAATGATGTAATAGAGAGAAGATCAGTTTTAGAAATAAAATTTCCAGAATTCCTCTCTTCTCTCTCGATGCTCTCTCTTTCTATCTTTTGTATTGGCTATTCCTTTTCTGTCAAAACTTTTCATGGTATTAGAGCTACCATGTCCAACGACACCAGCTCCACCAATCAAGGACCAACGTCCTCTGCAAATCCTGTATCTCTAATTACCTTTAGTTCAATGATGGATTTTTCTTCTCTAGCTAAAACCATGGTTTTGAAAACCGGACCGGACCGGTCGGTTATTCGGTCCAATTTACTTCTAAAAATCGATTCTTAATTGAACCAGTGAGAACCGGTCAATTGACCGGTCGGACCGGTCCGGTTCGACCGATCTGACCACTGGTTTAATAAATTTTTATTATTTTTTGTATTTTTAAATATTATTAATATTATATATAATTAAATATAATTATTGCATAATTATGACATCACACCGGTTCGACTGGTGGTTGAACCGGTCAAACCAGTGACCAGTAAGGGCTCTGGTTTGATGGCCGGTCTGGGTTTCAAAACACTAGCTAAAACCCTTAATTTCAACTCTATCAAGCTAGATAACTCCAATTACCTTTACTAGAAAATTCAAATACTCCCCATCATTAAAGCCCTTGACCTTGACACCCATATCAACCCAAAAAATCCTATACCACCCAAATTTCTTGACAATGTTGGAACTCCCATTCCTAATCCTGATTACAACACATGGCGGAAATCAGATCAGCTTCTTATGAGCTGGCTGATCTCAACTATTAATGAGGTCTTAATCGACCAGATAACACACTGCAATTCAGCCTTAGAGATCTGGCAATGTCTATCTAAGACCTTCAGTCAGCAATCAATGGCTAAAATAGCCCAGTTGCGTCAACAACTCCAAACTATGCAGAAAGGCTCAGATTCCATAAGTGGTTATGCAATGAAAATTAAAGGAGTAGGAGACCCCTTAAAGACTGTTGGGGATGACTTGAAAAGCAAGGATCTCATTATGTCTCTCACAGGAGGATTAGGCCATGACTTCAATCCTGTTGTAGTTCTAATTCATTCTCAACTGGAAACTATAACTTTTGAAGATGCTAAATTCTAGTTACTCATTCATGAGCAGCGCATAGCCCATCTTAATGCCAGTACAAACGTCTCAATCTCTACCTCTCAGACCTCTTCTCTACCAATAAAAAACCAAGCTCATTTTGCCTATTATAATGATTTCAACAAATTCCCTAGGGGTGGCTTCAGAGGTGGCTCTAAAGGAAGACACAAAGGTGGGAGATCTGGTCGATTTGGAAATAGACTGTATTGTCAAATATTTTCTAAACCAAATCATTCAGCCTAGCAGTGCTTCAAACGTTATGACCAAACCTTCCAACGTGTTGTGCCTCAATCTCCTCACCCTAACTCATTTCACCCCACATCATATCTACCACCTACACATCCGAATCCATACCCACCTTCTCTTTTTACCCAATTCTCCTTTTCCTTCTCAGGGTCACTACCATCAAGCCTCCTCATACCTTGCCACTCCTGAAACTGTCAAAGACCCTTCCTGGTACATAGATAGTGGTGCTACCAACCACATAACCTTTGATCTAAGCAATCTCTCCTTACATAGTAAGTATCAAGGTACAGATACTCTTTTGGTTGGTAATGGTTTGAAGTTAAAAATCTCTCAAACAGGCAGTGCCCACTTCTCCTCTCCCTCTCTACCTTCCTCTGTTTTATGTTTGACTAAGATCCTTTGTGTTCCTTCAATTACAAAAAAATCTTCTTTGTGATTCTCAATTGACTAAGGATAATAACACTTATGTTGAATTTTTTTATGCCTATTGTGTGTTTAAGGATTTGAGAACCAAGCAAGTGGTTCTTCAAGGATGTTTTAAAGATGGATTATACCAAGTCAATCTGGACCTCTCTCGTCGATCAACCTCACCAAACTTAGACACAAATCAAAGAATCGTTTCTGGCATACTTCCCACTCCTTTGTTCAATACAAACAAGTGTCACTTAGCTTCTACTGTAACTCATGATCCCAATATATGGCATGCCCGTTTAGGACACCCAAATTCAAGAGTTCTCAATCTTATTTTATGCAAATTCTATCCCTCTAATATCAATTCTCAATTAGATTTTTGTGACTCATGTAAGATTGGGAAAATGCACCAGTTACCATTCACTCCATTAAAAATCTCAGCTACTAAACCTCTTGAACTCATATATTTGGATATATAGGGACCAGCCCCATACCTTTCATCTACAGGGTCCAGATACTATGTTACATTCATTGATGCCTTTAGTAGGTTCTCATGGATTTTTCCTCTAAAACTGAAATCTGATCTATCTGATGCATTTATGAGATTTAAGCTACAGGTTGAGAATTTGTTGGATCTTAAGATCAAATGTTTTCAAGAAAACATGGGTGTAGAATATCTAAGTTTGCAAAAAACACTAACTCTACAAGGCATTTAGACTAGATTTTCTTGCCCATACACCCATCAACAAAATGGGGTCCCTGAGAGAAAGCACAAAACAATAATTGAGGCAGGTTTAACCATGCTAGCTCATGCTCATCTTCCTCTCAAGTTTTGGCAAGAGGCCTTTGAGTACGCAACTTATCTACAGAATCTCACCCCATCATTAGCTTTGAGCTTTATTTCACATTCTGAGAAACTATTTCACAGAACTCCTGACTACAACTTTCTGAAAGTTTTTAGGTGCTTAGTGTTCCCTTATTTACGGCCCTACTCATCTCACAAGTTTGTCTTCCACCCATAAAAGTGCCTATACTTAGGCATCAGTTCAAATCACAAAGCGTATAAGTGCATGGACAAAACAGGACGAGTCTTCATCACCAGGCATGCGATTTTCAATGAGGTACAATTTCCTTACTCTGAACTATTCTCTTCTTCCTCTAATTTTTCTTCTCCTTACACGCCTTCTTCACCCATTACTATACTATTGCCAGTCACCAAACATATACAGACTTTCCCTACCAGCACACCTCAAAATAACCAAACTACAAATACACAAAGTTCCTATCCATTAGCTACCACTGAACCTACCTCATCTTCTCAGATATCTCACCCTCAACCTGAGCCACGTCCCATGCACATAAACCATAACATGACAACCAGATCCCAATTTGGCATCTTTAAACCTAAATTTTACATGGCAACCGCAAATACAAAACCCACCACTGTCAAACAAGCCGTTTCTGACCCAAAATGGCTTGCTGCAATGCAAGATGAGCTCATTTCCCTTCACACCAACAACACCTAGATAATTGTTCCTCCTTCTCCTAGCTATAACGTGATCAGTTCTAAATGGGTCTTTCGCATTAAACACAGACCAGATGACACAATTCTCAAATATAAAGCTTGCCTTGTTGCCAAGGGGTTTCATCAAATCCTTGGCATTGACTTTGACTAAACCTTTAGCCTAGTTATCAAAGCCTCTACTCTTCGCATTATCCTTTCATTAACTGTTTACTATAATTGGTCCATCAGGCAGGTTGATGTTAACAATGCCTTCCTTAATGGGGACCTAACTGAGGCTGTTTACATGTCCCAACCTCCCCAATTCTCTTACCCCAGATATCCCCACTATGTTTGCCGCCTAAACAAAGCTATTTATAGGCTCAAACAAGCCCCAAGATCCTGGTTCCATAAATTGCAGCAAGCAATTTTATCATGGGGCTTCCTAAACTCTGTTTCTGATGCCAGTCTTTACATACACAAAACGACAAAGACTATTACTTACCTTTTGGTATATGTAGATGACATTCTCATTACTGGAAATGCTCCATCTTACATAGCCAATCTCATTTCCAGACTAAACTCAACGTTTGCATTTAAAGACCTTGGGGACATCCACTGTTTTTTAGGCTTTGAAGCTTATAGAGATTCCACTGGCCTCTATCTCTACCAATCTAAATATATCCTGGACATTCTAAAAAAGGCACATATGGAGAACTGTAAACCCAGTCCTACCCCTATTAGTAGTAGCTCAAAGCTTACCCACTCAGACTCTCTTATTTTCGAAGATCCCACTCTTTTCAGAAGTACCATAGGTTCTCTACAATATCTTGTCCACACTAGATCAGATATTACCTTTTCAGTCAACCGTCTCAGCTAGTTCCTTGTCCAACCTACACATGCCCATTGGGCTGCCTGCAAACACATTCTTCGTTATCTTAAAGGAACTATGCATCTTGGCCTGACATTCACAAAATCCACTCTCAACCTTTCTTTTTATAGTGACTCTAATTGGGCTAGCTGCCCAAATGACAGGCAAAGTACCACTTGATATTGCCTCTTTCTAGGTTCCAATTTAATCACTTGGAGCTCAAAGAAACAAACTGTTGTAGCCAGGTCAAGCACCGAGGCAGAGTACCGCTCAATGGCTGCTACTACTACTGAAGTTTTACAGCTGAAAAATCTATTTTCTGAACTAGGTGTTCCTACTACCCTCCTAACTGTACTCTGGTGTGACAATATGAGAGCTATATCACTAGCCTCAAACCCCATTTTTCATGCTCACACAAAGCACATCGAGCTTGATGTTCACTTTGTCCGAGAAAAGGTTTGGTAGGAATAATCCAACCCAGATATGTGCCATCAGCCGCCCAAATTGCCGATATATTCACAAAGTCGCTACCACAACAACTTTTCAATCACTTTTGTATCAAATTGAATCTAAGGTTTTCACCTCAGTTCAATTTGAGGGGGGATGTTACAGATACAAATCTACTCAACAGTGACTTACACAAGCAACCACAGGAACATTTCAAATGAAAGTCCAACAGTATTCTATAGACTCTTCAACACCGGAATTACTCTCCGAGGAAATCTATTGTGCAAGCTGTGTGAATTCTTCTAGAACCTGTGAGGTGGCAAGCTCACAGCTACACATTTGCGATATTCTAAAAAAATAATTTGTTACATTTGTATTATAAAAGAAAATGATGTCATAGAGAGAAGATCAGTTTTAGAAATAAAATTTCCAAAATTCCTTTCTTCTCTCTCGATGCTCTCTCTTTCTATCTTTTGTATTGGCTAAGCCTTTTCTGTCACAACTTTTCAAGCTTCATAGGTACCTTCATTCTTCCATCTTTATTTTGCTCCTGCTCTATATTAATAATTAATTTTCCATGATGAGGCTACATTAAGTCATAACCTTTCTGGCCTAGTAGAATAGAGAATTTTCTCTCAGATTTTACTAGTCAAAGAGTTGAGAACCTCCTTTCTAGTACGAGTAGTATTATGAAATCTTTTATTACTTCTATTGCCAAATCTCCTTGATGGAGGACGTGAAGGTGATGATATATATGTACTTGTTATATTTAGGAGTATGGTTCATCTTTAGAAGCTAGTAAAATGCATCTATGAATGTTGTCCCTGTATTAGAAATAAAACTCAACTCTTTGATCCGCTTCCATATAAGACTCAAAATCGAAAGTTCTAGTTGGAGCCAACTAAGTTTTTTTCTCGAGCTCTCCAATTAAAGTGTTGCCTTTTATCAGTCGTTGAGCTTCAACACTAAGGTTGGGAATAGATTACCTGTTCTTAGGAAATTGTATGTTAGTTGGTCCAGACCTTTAAAAATGAAGAAAAGTCCCCCAAGAGTCAGGAACCTAAAAATGCCAATTAGATGGAATCAGTCACCCAAAAGGGTTATAGAAAAGAAACATAAGTTGACTTCAAATGCTCACATCCTGGGAATTTATGCACTTGCTCACAAGGGTCCTGGTATTTACAGAAGCCTGACGCTCGCTGGGGCTACTTGGCAAATGTTTAACTTTTGGTTTTGCATCACGATCTTTACACAGTAAACTGGATTTTTTTAAATTTTATTATGTCCATTTCCTTGTGTTGGTGTAATTTGTCGGCCTTACGAAGTAACAACCAAATGATTGGCTGATTTTTGGGGCCCTGCAATGTATCTCCCTAAATATGTTTTTTTAATTTAAATTTGTATTAAAAAAATTTAACTGATACATGGTCTGCCAATCCTTGGTAACAATACCATACACAATGAAACCCTATTAGCCACTTTAAAATCAACAAAATGACAAAGCATAAGAGCTTAAAGAAACCATCAAAAAGGATTGCGCATTAGTAAACGGGTATGAATTCCAATTAGGGTATAACGAAACGTTGCTTTCGCAACTCAGCCAGAAGCTTCTCGATTAGGGACAACAGGGGGACGGGCGCGAGGCCGATACTGCTGGCTCTCTCGCGAGCTCCTTCTTCTACCGCACTCTGGGAATAGTTCCAATGGTAAGTCCTATTGTGTGTAAGACCATGGGACTGGACATACAACTCAGAGTTGACATTGTATGGTGATTTTGCAGAGATTCCAAAAGGAAGAACGATTGGTCAAGAGGTGCTGTGGGATCTCGTTGACGTAAGAAGTACTTTCCTGTTTGTTTATTTCTGCCCCTTTAGTCACCTTCTTGTAGCTCCACGTTGGTCAGAGGAGGAGGAGGAGGGGACAACTTGATTAGTCCCGAAACCTTCTCCATGTCTAGTCGAGGACTAGACTCTCAAGGTGAGAGTTATTCCCCTACTACATCTGAAGTGCAACTGAGTTGAAATCAGTTGCTCTCTGATTCTTATTATGATAAGCTCTATAGTAGAAGATAGGGGATCTGTCTTCTGCTGAAACCTTCGTTGATTTCTTTCTTTCCAAATTTCTTGAGAGCAAGTAGCCGTTGAAATGAGGATAACTGCTCTGTTAAATTGAGAGATAGATAGGTGGGGTAACTCCAGAAGTAGCTCATGAAGTCTGTTTGGCAATTGGATTTCAGTACTTAATATAAGGATCTTTGTCCAAATTTCTGTTGAGTAGTCACACTAAAAAAAGATATGATCCCTACTCTCTTCCTTTATATTGCAAAGAATGCACAACCTTGAACAGTTTATGAATGGAAGCCTGTCCATAGTACTGAGTCTATTCGGCATGACCAGCCATAGTAGGAAACTATTTTTAGGTCTCAGAAACTTGTTCCAAACCATAGAATACCATTATACTCGATTCATTGTCCCCACCATCAACTTCTTGGCATTCTGTATTGTGATTTCTGAGACTGGAATCCCCTGCCATAAATAAGTATCCTTTTCTCCAGGTCTTCTGATATGTTGGGATGGATAATAATCTGATTTCATCCATAGGTAGTAACCATCTTCCATTTTCTAAGATTTCCTTAAGCTTGGTATTCCTAGGAAATCTTTCTAGTAAGTTTCTTACCAACGGATTGTGGATTAGTGCGCCTTATCGAGTCCAAATATCATGCCACAGAAATGATCTTTCCCCATCTACTACTCGACAGGAAATATGTTATACATCCTCCCTCATTTTTAGAAGTTGATTGAAGAACCAAGTATAATTGTTTTTGGAAGTTAAAGCCCAGAAACTCCTCTCCTTCAGTATGTAAACATGAATCCATCTTATCTACATAGATTGCTTATCACTGAAAATTCTCCAAATCCTTTTAGTCATGAGTAGGTTGTTCTTTTTGGTAATTGACTCCAACCCCAATCCCCCCTCTGCTTTGGGTTGACAAATACTCTTCCAATTGACCTTTGCTTTCCCATGTTCACCACTCCTATTCCCCCATAGGAATTGCTTCATCATTCTTTCAATTTTTTTGATAATTCCTTTGGATAGAAAGAGATAGGAGCACCAGTAATTGTGCATTGAAGAAATGACTTATTTTAATAGTTGAAGTTTCCCTCCATAATAGAGAGCTCTATTTGTCCATGAACCCAATCTTTTATGTATTTTTGCAATAAGTGGGAAGCATTCACAGTACATGAGTCTTCTGGAAGAGATTGGAATACCTAAATAAAGGAGAGGAGGCTTCTTTATGTGTAACGCCCTAATACCCCCTGGGAGGATATTGCGAGCGCCACCCAAGATAGTACAAACAGAATACGAAACATTTCACAGAAGCATAACATTCAACAATAAACATTCATACGAAACACTTTATACATTCATTTCCAGAATCTCAACAAACATGCATTACATATCATACTTTCAAAAACCAGCCTGAATTAAGGTTATTACAAACCTTGAAACAAAAATTCAAGAGTTGCA
>JANVCL010000214.1:7683815-7694679 GCA_026546855.1 Erythroxylum incrassatum | reverse complement strand
TTTTGTCCATGTCTCATAAAGTTGGACTAACATTAATTGCAATTTTGGTTTTTAAATAAATTATCGATTAAGTTACGCCATTTGATCCAAATAAAGATATTAAAGTGGTCCAATAAATGATCTAGATTAATGGGTCGAAGTCCGGGTAAAAAATAGGTCCCGATTAGTGTGGACCGGGTCCATATCAGCCTTATGATGGGGAAGCCCGATATGGAAGCTATATAAGGTAAGGTCTCCTGCAGTTACTCATAAGCTGATCCACGAGCATCAGGTTCTCTGACCCGTTAAGAGAGGTCGAGATTTGAGGAAACTGTAGAGAGGCCTTGCTCGTGAGTCGGGGAGCACTTTCCACTAAAGGCTCCGGGAGATTCGGAGTCGTTTGGAGCTCGAAATCGGCATCGGAATCAGAGATGGAACCGAATCCAGGTATTCTGCATTACTTTTGTTTCTGATCCTTTCATGTAGATCCGGAGTACGTAATAAGGTTTCGACTATGTACTAACAGAAGAAACATAGGGCTTCGAGTATCAAAAGCTATGTTTTGTCGATGCAGTTGAACCAGGCCATGCGGAAAAGCTCAAATCCTAGAAATTTCTAACCTGATGTTGCCTAAGAATCATTAGACATGGACTTATGAGCTATTCTACTTTTGTACACACACCTCCGTCGTTACTTATCATTTTTAGGCTCCGTAAGGTCGATTTTGGTTTTGACATTAGATGTCGGATTATGAAAGATTTTGATTTAATGAATTACATGATCACCACTTCCTATTACCAATTAAAAAAAATTATTTTGTTATGTCTTTTCACAAATCGAATAAGGTCTTTAATTTATGTTTATTCCCTGTTAAGATCACATCTTCTACATGATAATTTAAAACTTCAATTATTTTAACATTTAAGTAGATTATTTATAATCAATTTATTATGGGTTTTTATACCTTTTTTAGACAACATAATGAAATTAATATAATTATGTGATTCTCATATTTATCCAAATAATTTTGAGTGTTATATCCTTAATCATTTCTGGTATTCTTATTTTTCTATAATCTCATTTATCTTCATCATATTATAATTGTATTCAATTCTTTCCTTAAGAGATAATGACCATCTTTGAGTACATTCTTTTAGTAAGTTATCAATAATCTTCCTTTATTTTAAATTCTCCCAAATTGTATTTACTTTACTTTTTCAAAATTAACCTATAAGTTCACATCATATACACGATCCTTTGAAAACATTTTAAAGTAACAAAGTTTAAATTTAATTGTTAAGAATTATAAAATAACCATAAGGTATATTATGGGACTCATTTAACTTTTAGGGTCTCAAATAGTGTAAGTTTAGATCTTATGACTTAAATTAATCCCTTTTCATAGTTGATTCTACACTTATGGCAGGAGTCATGTGTCATGGCATTAACTTCTTTTTATTTAACATGGATCTTATATTTGTAAACTATCATACACATATTAATTCAAACATACGTAATGTTTAACGTGAATTTACTACTCTACACTAAAATTCTTCTTTGAAAAACTTTGGCATTTAAGATAGATATAATGATCATTTAATCAATCCAAACCAATTTTTTATTTTTATTATTTAAGACGGAATTTATGATTTAAGTTTCTTACTATCAATTATAACCTAAGTAATAAACTTCAAACTTATCGCATCTCTGTTTATTACAAATACTTGAGGCAATCCATCAATTATAACCTTGATAATAAACTTCAAATTTATCTAATCTCTGTTTATTACAAATACTTGAGGTGATTGCCTATGTAAAAGGTCTAATCTCTTAGTTGTATGATAAACTTTTTGAATCATGTTCAAAATATTTCACACAGAGAAAACATACTTTGAATTAAGTGTTACATAATGCTTATTATATAATAAACAATGTCAACATATATTATGCAATTAGACATGATAATATAATGAATGAACATACCTTAATAAATGTTCATTAATAATGCATCAACATCTAAGTAATCTTAATGACTTCATATACCGAATATATGTATACTTTGATATATTATTGAGTTTGCCACTATATCACATATAGTTAGATATTTTAAGCTCGCTAATTATAAAACCCCTTGTAACTAAATCTTTTACATAATTGTATTTGGTATTTATATGTTTGATTTTGCAATGAAATTTGGAATATTTTGTATAAGCTATTGCTGCTCGACTAACATAGTTTATTAATACTTGATTAGTTTCAATTTTAGTGTTTCAAATGAACTAGAGACATCGAAGACAACCAATTTCTTATAATATAGCTGAAAATATTATAAATTTAGCTTCTTTTATGGATAAAGAAATATAGAATTAGATTGATTAAATGAGAAATCAATCAGGAATGAGGTGGATAAGGGCGTGCAGGCTAATTGCTTTGACATTCCTAAATTCCTTTTTCATGATATTGCATCATTATTAAGTCAAAAAACAAATATGGAGGTAGATTTTCTCTCACCATAATCTCTTCCCTAATTTGCATCCATATAACCTTTCATATGTATTTCATTACTTTGATAATACAATGTGTAATTAATTTAGATACCTCAATATTCTCTTCACCGCAATATGTTTAACCTAGATTTAACTAATATATGCTCACTATTCTAATATTGTAGAAAATATTTGGTCCTATATATATCATTGCATATATAAGATTTCCAACTATATTAGAATAGGAAACATTCTTTATTTCTCCATTTCTTGTGGTGTTTTTGAAAAAAAACTTTTAACTAAGGCCTTTTCCTTTAATAATAGGATTATCAATTGACTTGCAATCTTACATATGGAATCATATATCCCTCTTCTGAAAGAGACAATGATCTCTTTGAAAAATCTCTAGAATTCTTTACTCCAAGATTGTATGCAACTTCACTCATGTCTTTTATTTCATATTCAAATGAGAACTAGTTTTTTACTTAATAAACTTATAGCCATTACAAGTAATCCAAGATCATTTATATAAAAAGATAAAATCATAAACTTATCTTTGGATCTTTTAATGTATATACAGTGGTCTTCATCACTTATGTGAAAATCATATAATAATTACATTATGAAGACAAATGAACTACCGTCTTTAAGATCGCGTCAAGTTATAAATTGATTTTAATAATTGACATACTTAACTTGTTATATTGAAACCTGTATGTTGTTTCACATAAACTTTTTCTTCTAATTCTTTCTTAAGAAAAGTAGTCCTTATATCTATTTGATATAATTCAAGATCTAAGTTGGCTACTATAACCATGATTAATTAAATTAAAACAAATCTCACCGTTAGTAAAAATGTCTGTTTAGAATTAATTTCCTCCTACTTTATATATTCTTTAGCCATAAGTCGCACCTTATATCTTTTGATTATATCATTAACCTTTAACTTTATTTTGAGAACTTATTTTTCCTAATAGTTTTCACCCGTTGGGGAGATCAACTAAGTTTTGTACTTGATTGTAACTTAAACAAGTCATTTCCTCCTTCGTTGCTTTCACACATTCTATTTTAGCATAACTATTAAGAGCCTCATTGACATTCTTTAGCTTACCCTCTTCTTGTGGGATAATTATGTAAATTTTCCTATTATTTGATAAAGAAATTAGGAATTATTCTATGATTGCTTATGTAAATGAGATTCATAAGATAAAAATTGAACAATGTCTTGATTATTCCTACTAATTTATAGGTAAACTCATATTGTGCTACTCTCTAAATTAATCTTAAGTTAATTCTTTATTTTATATATTTCCCTAATCATATAGAATCCCCTTTTTTAATTCTGTGTAACGTAATCACTTTGATCAATAGTCCCATATAAAAATAGGCCTTTTCTTGTTTCACCCTACTTTAAAAAGTCATTTTCTAAAAAGTAACTTCTTATAATTAAAATTTAGTTATTCTTTTACTACCTTTTTAACCTATGAACACACATTCATTTAAGTGTTTAGAATATCTAATAAAGATACTTTTCTTTCCTCTTGGGCCTACTTTTATTTGTAAGAGGGATAATGAATGAATGTAGACAATATAATCCTATAGCCTTAAGCTTGTCATATTTGTTTTTTTTTTACTTATTCAGAACTCGCACAAAGTGTTTATAATTAATTAAACAAGCATATAATTAAATACATGATGCCTATGAGCAATGCTTTACCCTATTAGATGATGGTTACATTTTCTTGTGACATTATGGACCTAATTATTTATAGAAATAGAAACGATTTATTTCACCCTTCTACAATGTCATTTTATTGTGGGGTTCAAGGAATACTTAATTATCATTTTATTTCTTTTTTATCATATAACATCTTAAATTTATCATACAAATATTCTTACCATTGATCAATTTTTAGTACTTTTATTTTCTTATTTAATTGATTCTCCACCAAATTCATAAATTTTATAAAATAATTTAAATCTTTCGATTTATGTGAAATCAACTATAGATGACCATATCAAGTACAGTCATCTATAGAAGCGATAAAATATATAACCCCATGTGTTATCCTCACAATCATTATACCACAGATGTCCAAATGAATTAATTGCAACATATTATAAGCTCATGTTCTCTTTCCAAATAGCTTTCTTTCCACTTGATGAACTATACAATTTTCATAAAGACGTAGATCTATTGGATTTAAATAACCTAAAATGCCTTCTTTAGCTAATTGAATTATTCAATTTTGATCAATGTGAGATAATCCAACATGTTACAAAATTGCATTGTGATTTAAATCACTGGATGCGAATAAGGAATATCTTATATTACTACTTTGAAAAAACAATATCTAATACAATACATTATGGAGATTTACATTAAATCTAAATTTAATTAATACTAGCATATTAATAAGATTCTATCAAATCCTTGAAGTCTACTTCATGTATGATTAGGGGTTAGGTACTACACTTTTCTAACTTCCAAGTGCTAATATTTTGTACACCAACTTTTGAGTTATCACCTATATGAATCCATCACGTTCAATATGAGATTTTATGGAATTCTACAAAGGAATATGTATCCTTGGCTATATGGTCTATTGCTATTAAGTCTACAGTCCATAAAAGATAAGATTTAGTTAAAAAATACATACAGAGAATAAATATTTGTATTAAAAAGGTTATACCTTTTTAGGATCAATATCATCACTAGTGATATGACCCTTATTACTGCAATTGTAGTACTTCCCTCTTTTTATATTTTTCTTTTTGGAAGGACTTTTATTTCATGTTGGCTTCATTTGGATATTTTAGATTCTTGAGCATTGTGGATAATTTTCTTACCTATTTTCCATTTCAACCACCATAATGCTAAAGCTTTCTATTTATAGATCTATGTGAGCTAGATTCAATTTCATATACCTTAAAGGTCTTTTTAGAAGCTTCAAGATATTCCTTTTCTAATACAAGATGTAACCTAGCATCCTTCATGATCTTAACGCTCACATTATAAGTAGGGTGTATTTTCCTATGCTCCTAAGTCTAAGGCATAAAATAGATAATTATTTGCACTTGTTATTTATCAAATAAATTATGACCAATATCTTGTAACTCACTTATCATATTTGACATATTCCTTAAATACTTTTGCATCGTATAACCATGTTGCTTTTTCTACATGGCAAACTTAATAATGAGTGACTTTGATATTAGTCATTGAGGTGCCTCCAAATTGAACAGCCAAAATGGACCATATGCCCTTAGCAGTCTTATACTTTTGAACTTGTGCATAATCTTATTATCCATACTACTCAGCAACGTAATGCGAGTTAATGAGTTCTTTTTTTCATAGCTCATATGCGTCCTGGTCCCTTTTATATTGGATTGTGTTGCCTTCCTAAAGAATATCCCTGACTACGTTTAATGGTTCTATAGCCTATTACTCTTCTATCATAGATAGAATTTTCATGATTTAAATTTCATAATTTTTTGTTTAATTTCTTTCCTTTTTTAATCTTAGCAACAATATTCTTTTATGTTGTAGCCATATTTGAAATACTATGTTTCTATATCAGAAAAGAAAATAGTGTATATGCACATTAATGTTTTATCATGCAAATATACATATCTTTTGTTACAAATGAATAATGAGCTTTCAATTTCTTATAATTGAAAGATGGAAAAGTTCTCAATCATCATTCATATTATAATTGAATATCGACTTTAATACTTAAGTTTAATTTACATACATAATAGTTTACAAAAACAATGGGATAAACAAGTTTGTTTATATATAAATGGACGTAAAATACTAAGTAGTCAACACATATTTTAATACTACATATAGAATATTTATATAAAACACGTGCATACTTAGCTAAAAAAAACAAATAATCATATATCATATATATAGTAACACATTACTTAAACAATCTCTAGAAAAATCTAATATAGATGATACATTACTTAAACATAACTTCCTACATGGGATATAGTTAATTAATGTATGTGAAAGAGCCTTTAAAACATGAAAACTCTAATTGTATCGATAAGGAAGACTCTAGGGTAAAAGATTTTAATAAATTCCTTTGTTATGCTTTTTTTGGAAAAGGTAATATCACCAACTATCAATATATTTTTGTATTAAGTGATTCTCAATTACAGAGGAAGCTTAAGAGTTAACATTTTGCAAAAATAAATTGAGTTTTCTTTATATTAGTATCATTATAAGAAATAATATCTCAAATAAAATAATACTTGACATCAATATACACTTCATCTTTTTATAAAACATTTGATATTTAGTTAAATATATACCATTTTAAATATTACAATAAACTACAACGAATTCAAAATCTAACTAAGTTCAGTAAACAATCCTCTCTTCTAAATAACTTCTTTGCAAATTTCTTTACTAGTCATATACGCAACTTCTGTAATATACAACAATTATAACCTATTTCCAACTGACTACAATCTCATTTATTAAGATCATTTGCATATCTGGGTTAATATGACCAACTTATCATTGTTTTATGTCTAATTCTACTTATGTAATTGTACTACTTAGTTAGTATTTCAAAATTTGTTTCATAACATGTTAGTTCGCCTCTCTAAAATTGGGCATATATTTTTTATAACACTAGTAAAATATCAAGACCACCATATACCATAACAAATGTTGTCAACTGTGTTAGAGTAATGAATACAAGACATGTAATCAATATTAGTATATTTCTCCATTAAGTGAGTAGTTGAAAGTCTAAAGTGAACTGTGAGTGAAGTACTAAGATGTTTTAAATCAGCCATGCAAAATTTCTCCAAAACATTTAGTGGATAAGAGACAATCTCCCTTTCTTTCTTTCTTAAAGAATTTTTATACCAAGAATTTTTTTTTGCAACACCTAAATCTTTCATTTCAAAATCACTAACCAATAAGAATTTTAATACGTTTAATGATATCTTTAATAGCAATAAACATTTCATTAGACTTTCATTTCAAACTCACTAACTAATAAGAATTTTAATATGTTAACTTTAGACATATCTTTAATAGCAATAATCATAAATATCATAATCGTAAATGTCACACTTAATACAAAAGATTTCATAATAAATCATAAATGATTCTATGCATTTGTATCATTATTTCAGTGATTGTTTCAACTTGTAAAAAGATTTCTTCAACATGAAGACATAATATTCTTTCCTTTCAACAATGAAACCTTTAAGTTGTTGCTTAAAAATTTACTTTTCAGGTTCATGTAAAAGTTCTTAAATTTTTTCTTATTCAAAGTCATGCATATAATCAAAAGTAAGCAAAATACGAATGGAATTATGTTTTAATACATAAGAAAGCATATTATTGAAGTCAACTTCCTTTTTTATTATACCCTTTTTTACAATTAATCAGGTATTACACCTTGCTTGTTCTATTATTGGAATGTCAACTTTCTTCTTCAAAATCTATTTGTATCCAATGATCTTCTTTATTAGTGGCACTTCCACTAGCTTCTAAATCCCATTTTCTAAAGAGACTTAACCTCATCATGCATGGCTACAAATCACTTATCAAAATCATTAAGGCTTAAATCACTATATTGATATAAGAAGTGTTGACTTTAATTAAGGCTTAAATGGGTCTTAAAGTGAACGTAGGATGATCCTTGGTTTATGGGACTAATGTATGATAGGTTTGAAGTGAAAATGGAGGTTAAAACTTAGTGAACGGATGGATGAAATCAAAGTATCAAATGCATGAGTATAATGGGAATGAAAATGTTTATATGATTGTCATTATGTTCAAGGAAGTTGAATAATACGTATTAAGTGATTAATTGTGAATGAGAATTGGATATTATGAGATCATATGAGGTTAGAAAAGAGATTACCAGAAATTGAGTTATGATATAGAGTGACCAAGTGTTTTTAAGATGTAAGCTTATGAATAAGCTAGACACATAAAAAGGGTAAAGATTGAATGGAGAACTTAAAATGATCATGTGCAAATGAAGTGTAAATCTAAGTTCAATTGGATAAATATGAATCATGAATTGAGAATGAGCATAAGATATGAAATTGGAAAATATACCCGAGAATTGTCATTGAGCATGCATTATACATTCCACATCCAGATGTTTTCAGATCATAGAAGCTAATGCTAATCTGGAGCGTACTATGAGTAGACCGAGATGGTCTCATTTTATTGTTTGTTTTGTTTGAATTTTTGTATTGATTGACTGGTTATATGAAAGTGATTGATTGTGTTGAGTTCTGGACAGAAGGTTCGATGATGTGATGTTTGATTGGGATATTGAAGTGCTCATTGAATGTGAATTGGATGAACTAAGTGTACGTAATTTGCTTGTTAAATGTGTTCTAAAAGTGCATTTGCATATGAATGAAAGTGTGAATTCTCAACTCTAATGATAATTGTCAGACTACGGTCCGATGATATATGAATGTGAGTAAATATAGATCATGTAAATGTGACTGATACATTTCATTTCATGAATGCTTAAAACATAATGGTTGTTGTGACCAAAATAGATACCGATTAGAGCTTAAAGCTCAACGAGTGAAAACGAGCTTCGAACTTAAAAGTGAATCAGAGCCTTAAGCTCAATGTTTAATGAGCCATATATCCCCCAAGCGGATAAGGGACAGTTATCAATGAGCCCTATATCATAGCTTAGGCACTCGGTCACCACAAAGTAACAAATGAAAAATAGGTCTCATGTGCACTACATATGCATAATATGAGTGATTAAATTGTATTGAATGTGGAGTGTGAAATACGTAATGAGGTGAATTATGTGCTACGTGATTGGGTGAGTCATCGATGATGGTCACTCATTAAGTTCGCAAAACTCACCCAAAATTTGCAATTATTTTTTTCAAGACTCAGAAGAAAACTCCGTTAAGCAAACGGGAGTATACTTACCGCATGCAAAGGAAAGATAGAGGTCGGGATCAGTTCGCGTCTGCATTAATATTTTCTTATTTTTGTATAAATTTGTATTCCGCAATTTTTGTAAAATAATGTATTCCGAAATTCTTGTACAATGTGTATACCAAGGTAATTATGTTGTAATGTAAAGTCATTATGACTAAAAATGTTTCATTTTCGTAATGGGCCCAAATGGCAATTGAAATTTCGATGATTGTTTTGCGATGATTGAGAATGTTTATGAAATAAAGTGGGATCGATTTGGTTATTGATTTTTTGCAAAATGTGTATATGTTTGTTGTTTCAAAAAAAAATTGTACTGAGTTTTGACTATTTGAGTGCTCTAGCATGCCATCCTCGCGAGGCACGGTCTCGGATATCACTCAGGATGTCAGGTACGTGTCTTGCGAGAGTAGAGTGCTACAATAAATATTTGTATTAAAAGGTTATACCTTTTTATGATCAATATCATCACTAGTGATATGACCCTTATTACTACAATTGTAGTTCTTCCCTCTTTTCATATTTTTCTTTTTGGAAGGACATTTTCTATGTTGGCTTTATTTGGATTTTTAGATTCTTGAGCATTGTGGATAATTTTCTTACCTGTTCTCCATTTCAACCACCATAATGCTTAAGCTTTCTATTTATATATCCATATGAGCTAGATTCAATTTCATATACCTTAAAGGTCTTTTCAGAAGCTTCAAGATATTCTTTTTCTAATAAAAGATGTCTCCTAGCATCCTCCATAATCTTAATGCTCTCATTATGAGTGGGGTGTATTTTCTTATGCTCCTAACTCTAAGGCATAAAATAGGTAACTACTTGCACTTTTTATTTATCAAATAAATTATGACCAACATCTTGTAACTCACTTATCATATTTGACATATTCCTTAAATACTTTTGCATCGTATAACCATATTGCTTTTCTACATGGAAAACTTAATAGTGAGTGACTTTGATATTAGTAATTGAGGTGCCTCCAAATTGAGCAGCCAAAATGGACCATATGTCCTTAGCAGTCTTATACTTTTTGAACTAATGCATAATCTTATTATTTATACTACTCAGCAATGTAATGCGAGTCAATGAGTTCTTTTTTCATAGCTCATATTGTTGGGCATCGTTACCGGAACCCAACTCTCTTGCTTACTCACTCATCTGTTGGACCCCGCTTGATTCCAGAGTCCAACGCTTGTTCTGATAATCATGAAACGTGAGCGTGCATATTAAATTGAAGGGTACTTTCATTAAACCCTCACTAGCCACCATATTTTTTTCTCATAACATTCCAAAAATTTACTTACAAATTGTTCCATGGTGTGCTCATACAAATCAGTCACTATGCTTGAACTCAATTATCCTACTTGCGAACAGAATTTGGAAGTCTTCAAATCATAATTTCAATTTGACTTCTTCATAGAAATCATAGCTCTAT